>CAWUFW010019701.1:0-176431 GCA_963921515.1 Calotriton arnoldi | reverse complement strand
TTTGTCCACCCTCTTGCCAAGGGCATAGGTACATATAGAGGCCTGTGAGGCTGGCATGTTATTTACCTGATGCTCAGCTATTTCTGATTACTCCCTTGCTTCTGGGTAGTGTTGTGCACACTACTGATGTGGTGCCTACCTATCACTAAAAACATACACACATATAAACCTATAAGTCACTCCTAAGGCAGGCCTTATCAATCCTAAAGGCAGAGTGCATGGTTCCTATGTGAGAGGGTGCCCCTGCATGAGCAGGGCCCCTCTGCAGCGTTCGGAGACCCTTCTCTGATGCTGTTTGTAGTGCAGCCTGACCATATACTCTTAAGCGCATTATAACCTCGCGTTAAATGCTAACTTTGGAATGGCTGCACCTAAACATGTCGTGTTTGGTATCAAACATCTTGGAATACTACCCCCGCCAATTCTGGTGGCGGGGGTAGCATTCCACCCTTCTAGAGGAAAGACATGTTAACTCTGGCTAGCCCGGTAACTTCTTTCCAGAGCCCTGGCATCACAAAATGGATGCTGCTGCCACAGACACGAGTCTGGCCTCCTGCTGCTGGACGAAACTCCGGCAGGGGAGGCCTGGACAATAGGTTTCCTGTCCCAGGGAGGTGTGACCACCTCCCTAGACAGGATAATGTGTATTGGGGCTGGGCGGGAGCACTTTCGGGTGCTTTGAAGTCCTGCACTGGGGGCACACTTGGTGTCCCTGTGCCTACCCCAGTTCAAACCGGATCAGGGGCTTGCAGCCCCTGCTTTGGCACGAACTGGACAAAGGGAAAGGGTGTAGCCACCCCTCTGCCCTGACCCACCCATAGGTGGGGCCACAGAGTAGTCCAACCCCTATACTTAGTATAAGTATAGGAACCCAGTCCTTAGGACTTTAGATTATCCCTGGACGAAACTCTGAAACTGAATCCTGGACCTTCGACGCTCTACTCACGATTAGAGGACAGAAGAATCTCCCTTGGGGTCAAGGAGTGACTCCCCTGCTTGGCAGGCACCAAAGAAGCATCTGTCCGGTTTGCATTTCTGAAGCTCCCGTCGGACGCCGAAGTCATCGCATCACCAGAGGTGGATTCTCAGACTTCCCCGCGGCTACCCTGAGTCCCCAGCAAAGCTGAGGCCCGTAGCTATCGTGGGTGACTTGAGACCGTGACCCCTGGACACCGAGCACATTTGCAAGTGAATCCTCTTCTGGGTCACCCACGAAGTCATGCTTTGGGCTCCTAGTAGCCCTAGCCTCCAGCACCAACTGCACCGAAGATCACTGGCCTCCACTCCACGAGTGTCCTGTGAGCCAGATCCACGTGCGAAGTCTCGAGGCTCCTTCGCGGTCGCTAGCCCGTTGGCTAGTAGCCCTTAACGAAGGCCAATCTTTTTCTTACTTGGCATCCTGGTTGCTCCTGGCCTGCCCTCACTTATCCTCGCTGGGTGAGTTCCCCAGACCTTGCTGGTCTGCACCATTGACAATCTTCCTCTGCATCGAGACTTGCCGTTGCCAAAACTTGTTGGGTCCAATATGGTCTCCGACACCTCAGCACTCGACAGACATCGTGTACCAGCCCGAATCCTGCTCCTGGTCACCGACAACGCCTCCTGGACCTCGTGGCTGAAGAGTCAAGACAACTGTCAACACACCTGAAGCACTCGACATCGGTGGGCATCTGTCCATCGCCTTCCTGGTCACTGGCTAGTGACCCAGACTCTGTCCCCTCTGCTTTCAGGTTCTTCAGAACTCCGATCCACTCTTGGATCCACCCGGACAGTTTCCACTTGGTCGCCAGCAGCACTTTGCAGCAGATCGCCATTCAAATCGACGACGAAACCCGACCCCGAAAGGCACCTATGCACCCGGCTTCCCTGGGTGAGGTAACACGAGTACTCCGGTGCTCCAGTGGGTAGAGACTCTTCAAAGTCCTAGATCTCAAAGGGTTTGCTCCAAGTCCTCCTTTAAGTGTCCCTTTTCTTTAATTTCCCGATCACGACTTTCTCCATAGAAGTCAACGGCGTATCGCGGTTGTGTATTTACACTGCACGCGTCCCCCGTGGGTCCCCTGTGTCACTACCTTGGGTGGTTCCTTGTGGTCCAAGCACTTCTAGAGGCTCTAGGCCTAGTGTCTAGTTCAGTCGTGGTTCTTATACCACTTTATTGGTATATGGTTTGAGTACGCCCCTAGGGCCCAAACGTGTATTTGTGCTATTACTGTGTTTAAATAACTTCTAACTTATGTACTTCGTACTCTAGCCTCATAAAGAGACTAGAGGGGTGTGTTTAGCAATAAATACATACATTTTGAATATATACCTGGTGTGGTGCTCTTTCATTTGGTCACTCAAGAGATTATAGACTGGTAAAACAAGCTGCTTTACATTCCTTCAAGACTTAGCCTGAAGGCTGCTCTCCATAGCTACCACTAGGATAGCTTTCAATAAGGTTGTCTTTAACCTATCTCCAATAAGGGGTTGTTTGGACTGGTGCAAGGTGCCCACTATAATTAGTGGACAGCATATACCAGGCCAACTTCTCACATTGGTGTGCAGCGTGTGGGATTCCAGCTTGCTATTGTTTTACCAGATAATCTCAATTGAATTGATCAACTGAAAACCACTAAAGGTACCTAAGGTACATATAATTTAAGCTTAGAATACAGTAAGTTCTACTGAACTTAGAGTTGTGTGTTAAGGGATAGCACAACCCTTTCTACAACTCAAGAGAGTTTAGTAGGCCACACTAGAGTAGGTAGTGCATACACCACACCACACTAGTAATGTCTTTAAGGGTAGGATCTAAAGAATCCTTGCAGGAAGCCACTGAGCTTCCACCCTCCAAGTATGATACACTCCCATTCTTGGAATTGAGAGCATTATGTAACTTGAGGAAATTAAGGACAGGCCAAAGTCCCACCACCCAACACCTTAAAGAGTTGTTGGTGGCTTATGACCTTAGTAAGCCCTTGGGGACTGAAGGGGTAGGAGCTGAGGGTGGGGCAGAAGAGGAGGAAGGGGCCAGGGGTACCAATACCCCCAGCCCCCCTCTGAAACTGGCCAGGAGGGCGAGAATGGCCCTGACCTGGATAATCCAATCCCTCCTGAGGAAGATGAAGAGGATGATCAGGATGATCCCCACTTTGGCCCCCCAGGAAGGATTATGAGTGTGCCCAGAAAGTCTAGATCTCCTTCTCAGGAGACTAACCACTCTGGCACCTCAATAGGGAGCTCTGTCTCATCTCATAGGAGGGAATCCTCTCATGAGAGAAGAAAGAGGCTGGTTCAATATGAGGAAGCTCAGCTTGAAATCAGAAAACAGCAACTAGCTATAGACAGGGAGTCCCTAGATCTCTTTAGAGAGAGAAGAAAGTTGGGACTAGAGTCCCATGGTGGCAGCCATGTCCCTAGAGATAGGGAAAGGTCCTATGACCATAGGAACCTGAGCAAGATTGTCCCTCCCTACCAGAGTGGGGATGACATCCACAAGTGGATAACTGCTTTAGAGAGGGCCTGTAAAGTACAGATGGTCCCTCAGGAGCAGTGGGCAGCAATCTTGTGGCTCTCCTTTGCAGACAAAGGTAGAGATAAGCTCCTCACTGTTAGAGAGGAGGATGCTGATAATTACAAGGTCTTGAAGAGTGCTCTTATTGATGGGTTTGGCCTAACCACTGAACAGTACAGGTTTAAGTTCAGAGATACCCAAAAAGCACAGACTCAAGACTGGGTAGACTATGTGGATTGTTCTGCCAAGGCTCTGGAAGGCTGGTTGATGGGCAGTAAGGTGTGTGACTTCTCAGGATTGTACAATCTGATAATGAGGGAGCAGATTCTTAATAACTGTCAAAATCAGCTGTTGCATCAATACCTGGTAGACTCTGATCTGACCTCTCCCCAAGAATTGGGAAAGAAGGCAGACAAATGGGTCAGGACCAGGGTGAAGCAGAAGGTACAGAACCAAGGTGGGGAAACCAAGAAGCAAGATGCTAAGAACTCTGAAAAGGGTGGGGAGAAGGGTAAAGATCAAAAGTCTTCATCAGGCCCCCAAAAATCTTCTTCTGGTGGGGATTCACAGTCTACCAAAGGGAAAGGCCAAAGAAAACCATGGTGCAAGGTCTGTAAGCAAAAGACCCACTGGACCAGTGATTGCACCAAGTCCAAAGACTCCAGTCCAGCACCCACCAATGCCCCTAAGGCACCTGTTCCCCCTAGTACAGTTGGTGGGAGTGCTCCAGCCAAGGGTTTAGTAGGGTTCAACCTGGGTACTGAGTTGGGCTCTAACCTAGTCAGAGAACTGACTCAGGCTGTGTTAGTCTGTGATGGAGGCATGGATGTGACCTCCTCTGTGAGTCCCAGTAATCTGGGCAAGTACAGACAACAGCCTTTAATCAATGGACGTGAGGCTTTGGCATTTAGGGACACAGGGGCAAGTGTCACAATGGTGACACAAGACCTTGTGAATCCTGGGCAAGTTATACTTGGTGAGATGTACCAAGTGACCAATGCTAGCAATGTCAGAACAGACCATACTCTGGCAGTTGTTAACTTCTCCTGGGGAGGGGTAACTGGCCTTAAGAAGGTTGTGGTGAGTGCAAACCTACCAGTCGAATGCTTGCTTGGCAATGACTTAGAGACTTCTGCTTGGGCAGAAGTGGAGCTCAGGACCCATGCAGAAATGCTGGGGATCCCTGCAGATGTGTTTGCTGTGACCAGGTCACAAGCCAAAATGTCTTGCACTGAACAGGCCTTGGATTCTGGAAGAATGGACCAAGTGCCTTCCAAGAGGAGGAGTAGTAGGGTTAAGGCAGTGCCTTCCCCCTTGGCTCAGGAGGAAGATCAGTCCCTTGAGGGGGATGATCTCAGCCCTGAAGAAGGAACTGTCCCAGAGGAACTTGAACCTGACCAGGTTGAGTTCTTGGGGACAGGGGGACCTTCTAGGGCAGATCTGAGCCAGGAGCAGCAGAGCTGCCCCTCCCTTGAACCCCTCAGACAGCAAGCTGCTGCTGAGGCTGCTGGGAAAGCTAGTGGTCCCCATACAGTGTATTGGGATGATGGACTCCTGTACTCAGAGAGTAGAGACCCCAAGCCTGGTGCTACCAGGAGGTTGGTTATACCTCTGAAGTTCAGGGGCTTCCTATTGACCCTAGCCCATGATATTCCCTTAGCAGGTCACCTGGGCCAGAACAAGACTTGGGACAGAATTGTCCCTCACTTTCACTGGCCCCACATGTCTGAAGACAGCAAGGAGTTTTGTCGCTCCTGTGTAACCTGCCAAGCCAGTGGCAAGGCAGGTGGCACTACAAAGGCCCCCCTGATACCACTACCTGTGGTGGGGGTGCCCTTTGAAAGGGTAGGGATTGACATTGTTGGTCCCATGGATCCCCAAACAGCCTCTGGGCACAGGTTTATCCTGGTGGTAGTGGATCATGCCACCAGGTACCCAGAAGCTATACCCCTCAGGACCACTACAGCACCTGTGGTGGCAAGGGCCCTCCTGGGAATTTTCTCAAGAGTGGGCTTTTCTAAGGAGGTAGTATCAGACAGGGGTGCTAACTTCATGTCTGGGTACTTAAAAGCAATGTGGAAGGAGTGTGGAGTGACTTATAAGTTCACCACACCCTATCACCCACAATGCAATGGTTTAGTTGAGAGATTCAACAAAACCTTGAAGGGCATGATTAAAGGGCTCCCAGAAAAGCTTAGGCGAAGATGGGACATACTCTTGCCCTGCCTTTTATTCGCATATAGGGAGGTGCCTCAGAAGGGGTTGGTTACAGCCCTTTTGAACTTCTGTTTGGCCACCCTGTGAGGGGTCCACTGTGCTTGGTGAAGGAAGGATGGGAGTTACCTCTCAAGCCCCCAAAGCAAGATATAGTGGACTATGTACTTGGTCTCCGCTCCAGGATGGCTGAGTATATGAAAAAGGCAACCAAAAACCATGAGGCTAGCCAGGAACTTCATAAGGCCTGGCATGACCAAAGGCTGTTCTGACTGTTTACCAGCCAGGACAGAAGGTGTGGGTGTTGGAGCCAGTGGCCCCAGCAGCTCTCCAAGACAAATGGAGTGGACCCCACACTATTGTTGAGCAGAAGGGTGAGGTTACCTACTTAGTAGACCTAGGAACACCCAGGAGTCCCCACAGGGTTCTCCATGTCAACAGGTTAAAACCATATGTGGACAGGGCAGACATGGGCTTGCTCATGGCTACTGATGAAGGGCAGGAGGAAGAGAGTGACCCACTCCCTGACCTGCTCTCACAGAACCCTGACGATGGGTCAGTAGATGGTGTAGCCTTGGCAGGCAGCCTCACTACCCAGCAACAAACTGATTGTAGGCAAGTTCTCAATCAGTTTAGACATATGTTTTTACTGACACCCAGTCAGACCACCTGGTGCACTCATGAAGTGGACACTGGGGACAGTCTGCCTATTAAAAATTAGATTTATAGGCAACCTGACCATGTCAGGGACTGTATCAGGACTGAAGTCCAGAAAATGTTGGAATTGGGAGTTATTGAACCCTCAGATAGCCCTTGGGCTAGTCCAGTGGTCCTTGTGCCAAAACCTCACACCAGTGGTGGAAAAAGAGAGATGAGGTTTTGTGTGGACTACAGGGGTCTCAATGCAGTCACTAGGACTGATGCCCATCCAATACCAAGGGCAGATGAGCTCATAGATACTTTGGCCTCAGCCAAATATCTCAGCACATTTGACTTGACAGCTGGCTACTGGCAGATCAGACTAGCTGATACTGCAAAGCCCAAAACAGCATTCTCAACCCCTAGTGGGCATTATCAATTTGTGGTAATGCCCTTTGGTCTGAAGAATGCACCTGCCACTTTCCAGAGGTTGGTGAATACAGTTCTCACAGGTCTGGAAGCCTATAGTGCAGCATATCTAGATGATATTGCTGTCTTTAGCTCCACCTGGGAGGATCACCTGGTCCACCTCAGGAATGTTCTACAGGCCCTGCAAAAGGCAGGCCTGACTATCAAGGCCACTAAGTGCCAGATAGGGCAGAGTCAGGTTGTGTACCTGGGCCACCTTGTGGGTGGAGGCCAGGTTCAACCTTTGCAGAGCAAGATCCAGACTATCATGGACTGGACTGCTCCCACTACCCAGACTCAGGTGAGAGCCTTCTTAGGCCTGACTGGGTACTATAGGAGATTTGTCAAGGGGTATGGATCAATAGTGACACCCCTGAATGACTTAACTTCTAAGAAAATGCCCAGAAAGGTTCAGTGGACAGTTAGCTGTCAAAAGGCATTTGATGACCTGAAGAAGGCCATGTGCACTGCTCCCATTCTACAGAGTCCTGATTACTCCAAGAAGTTCATTCTTCAAACTGATGCATCTGAATTGGGGGTAGGGGCTGTACTGTCACAATTGAATGAAGCAAGGTCAGGATCAGCCAGTAGCTTTCATTAGCAGAAGGCTGACCCCTAGAGAGAAACGTTGGTCAGCCATAGAGAGGGAGGCCTTTGCTGTGGTCTGGGCTCTGAAGAAGTTGAGGCCATACTTGTTTGGTACACACTTCCTGGTTCAGACAGACCATAAGCCCCTCTTATGGCTAAAACAAATGAAGGGTGAAAACCCCAAACTGCTTAGGTGGTCCATTTCCCTACAGGGGATGGACTTTACAGTGGAACATAGACCTGGGAGTAACCATGCCAATGCAGATGGACTCTCTAGGTACTTCCACTTAGAACATGAAGACTTAACTGGGCAAGGTTAGTTTAATGTCCCTACGTTTGGGGGGTTGTGTAGGAGAGTAGGATCTGCTTCACATGGGTACCCCCACTTTTTGCTGATGCTTCACTGTTTTTCGACATTAGTCTGGCTGGGGCCCTGCTAATCAGAACCCCAGCCTAGCTGCTTCCTCTCTAAAATGGTTTCCATGTGCCTTAGGCACATCACTGATTGGAATCTGGAGTGCCCTTATAAGTCCCTAGTATATGGTATACTATGTACCAAGGGCATAGTACCTCAGAGGCCTACCAGGGGCTGCAGCATGTATTATGCCACCCCTGGCAGGCCATCCAAACTGACACCACAGGTCTGCTACTGCAGCCTGGGTAAGGTGGTGCAGGCACCCCTTACTGTGATATAGGTTACCTATATCACTAAAAACATACACACATATAAACCTATAAGTCACTCCTAAGGCAGGCCTTATCAATCCTAAAGGCAGAGTGCATGGTTCCTATGTGAGAGGGTGCCCCTGCATGAGCAGGGCCCCTCTGCAGCATTCGGAGACCCTTCTCTGATGCTGTTTGTAGTGCAGCCTGACCATATACTCTTAAGCGCATTATAACCTCGCGTTAAATGCTAACTTTGGAATGGCTGCACCTAAACATGTCGTGTTTGGTGTCAAACATCTTGGAATACTACCCCCCGCCAATTCTGGCAGCGGGGGTAGCATTCCACCCTTCTAGAGGGAAAGACATGTTAACTCTGGCTAGCCCGGTAACTTCTTTCCAGAGCCCTGGCATCACAAAATGGATGCTGCTGCCACAGACACGAGTCTGGCCTCCTGCTGCTGGACGAAACTCCGGCAGGGGAGGCCTGGACAATAGGTTTCCTGTCCCAGGGAGGTGTGACCACCTCCCCAGACAGGATAATGTGTATTGGGGCTGGGCGGGAGCACTTTCGGGTGCTTTGAAGTCCTGCACTGGGGGCACACTTGGTGTCCCTGTGCATACCCCAGTTCAAACCGGATCAGGGGCTTGCAGCCCCTGCTTTGGCGCAAACTGGACAAAGGGAAAGGGGTGTAGCCACCCCTCTGCCCTGACCCACCCATAGGTGGGGCCACAGAGTAGTCCAACCCCTATCCTTAGTATAAGTATAGGAACCCAGTCCTTAGGACTTTAGATTATCCCTGGACGAAACTCTGAAACTGAATCCTGGACCTTCGATGCTCTACTCACGATTAGAGGACAGAAGAATCTCCCTTGGGGTCAAGGAGTGACTCCCCTGCTTGGCAGGCACCAAAGAAGCATCTGTCCGGTTTGCATTTCTGAAGCTCCCGTCGGACGCCGAAGTCATCGCATCACCAGAGGTGGATTCACAGACTTCTCCGAGGCTACCCTGAGTCCCCAGCAAAGCTGAGGCCCGTAGCTATCGTGGGTGACTTGAGACCGTGACCCCTGGACACCAAGCACATTTGCAAGTGCATCCTCTTCTGGGTCTCCCACGAAGTCGTGCTTTGGGCTCCGAGTAGCCCTAGCCTCCAGCACTAACTGCACTGAAGATCACTGGCCTCCACTCCATGAGTGTCCTGTGAGCCAGATCCTTGTGCAACGTCTCAAGGCTCCTTCGCGGTCGCTAGCCTGTTAGCTAGTAGCCCTTAACGAAGGCCAATCTTTTTCTTACTTGGCATCCTGGTTGCTCCAGGCCTGCCCTCACTTACCTTCACTGGGTGAGTTCTCCAGACCTTGCTGGTCTGCACCATCGACGATATTCTCTGCATTGAGACTTGCCGTTGCCAAGGCTTGTTGGGTCCAATACGGTTGTCGACACCTCAGCACTCGACAGACATCGTGTACCAGCCCGAATCCTGATCCTGGTCGCCGACAACTCCTCCTGGACCTCGTGGCTGAAGAGTCAAGACAACCGTCAACGCACCTGAAGCACTCAACATCGGTGGGCATCTGTCCATCGCCTTCCTGGTCACTGGCTAGTGACCCAGACTCTGTCCCCTCTGCTTTCAGGTTCTTCAGAACTCCGATCCACTCTTGGATCCACCCGGACACTTTCCACTTGGTCGCCAGCAGCACTTTGCAGCAGATCGCCATTCAAATCGATGACGAAACCCGACCCCGAAAGGCACCTATGCACCCGGCTTCCCTGGGTGAGGTAACACGAGTACTCTGGTGCTCCAGTGGGTAGAGACTCTTCAAAGTCCTAGATCTCAAAGGGTTTGCTCCAAGTCCTCCTTTAAGTGTCCCTTTTCTTTAATTTCCCGATCACGACTTTCTCCATAGAAGTCAACGGCGTATCGCGGTTGTGTATTTACACTGCACGCATCCCCCGTGGGTCCCCTGTGTCACTACCTTGGGTGGTTCCTTGTGGTCCAAGCACTTCTAGAGGCTCTAGGCCTAGTGTCTAGTTCAGTCGTGGTTCTTATACCACTTTATTGGTATATGGTTTGAGTACGCCCCTAGGGCCCAAACGTGTATTTGTGCTATTACTGTGTTTAAATAACTTCTAACTTATGTACTTCGAACTCTAGCCTCATAAAGAGACTAGAGGGGTGTGTTTAGCAATAAATACATACATTTTGAATATATACCTGGTGTGGTGCTCTTTCATTTGGTCACTCAAGAGATTATAGACTGGTAAAACAAGCTGCTTTACATTCCTTCAAGACTTAGCCTGAAGGCTGCTCTCCATAGCTACCACTAGGATAGCTTTCAATAAGGTTGTCTTTAACCTATCTCCAATAAGGGGTTGTTTGGACTGGTGCAAGGTGCCCACTATAATTAGTGGACAGCATATACCAGGCCAACTTCTCACATAAAAGAGGGCAAGATTCGTTCCACACAGCTGTTGTCAGTTTTCATTGGTCCATGAGGAAGAGTTACACTCGAAACGCGTCGGACCTGAGACGCAGTGGGGGATTGTGCCTCTGCTCTTCGCTGATTTTGAAGCTTGAAATTCTCCTGGGTGTGCCAGCCTTGGGTAAAACTTTCTTTCAATACATTAGTGGCTCACCCGGCCACGGCGCGGCACCACCGCGGTAATTAGCGGGTCTGCCTCTGCCTCTGATCAGCCATGAGGCGGAACGGGAGGTGCTCTTTTGATTGTACGAGCGATTGCACAAGGACAATCCTAATTCCCTGTTATTATCTTTTAAGGACTGCCAGCAGCGTGTGACCCACTGGGGTTGAATTTTACTACGAATCCCACCATGCTTTCTGCTCATTGGAGCAAGTACCTACGAGATGTTGAAATAAAAGAGGGCAAGATTCGTTCCACACAGCTGTTGTCAGTTTTCATTGGTCCATGAGGAAGAGTTACACTCGAAACGCGTCGGACCTGAGACGCAGTGGGGGATTGTGCCTCTGCTCTTCGCTGATTTTGAAGCTTGAAATTCTCCTGGGTGTGCCAGCCTTGGGTAAAACTTTCTTTCAATACATTAGTAGCTCACCCGGCCATGGCGCGGCACCACCGCGGTAATTAGCGGGTCTGCCTCTGCCTCTGATCAGCCATGAGGCGGAACGGGAGGTGCTCTTTTGATTGTACGAGCGATTGTACAAGGACAATCCTAATTCCCTGTTATTATCTTTTAAGGACTGCCAGCAGCGTGTGACCCACTGGGGTTGGATTTTACTACGAATCCCACCATGCATTTCTGCTCATTGGAGCAAGTACCTACGAGATGTTGAAATAAAAGAGGGCAAGATTCGTTCCACACAGCTGTTGTCAGTTTTCATTGGTCCATGAGGAAGAGTTACACTCGAAACGCGTCGGACCTGAGACGCAGTGGGGGATTGTGCCTCTGCTCTTCGCTGATTTTGAAGCTTGAAATTCTCCTGGGTGTGCCAGCCTTGGGTAAAACTTTCTTTCAATATATATATATATATATATATATATATATATATATATATATATATATATTATCTACTGGCGGTCGCCAGTAGATAGTTATAGTTAGGACCTATTTTCCATAGGAAATCCGTGACATTCTATTTGAAATAACTCTTGCGTCGGTTGACGAATCTTCGCGAAATTTTCAAACTTTATGGCCCGCTCCGGTCCGCTCCTACCCTGAAAGTCTCAGGGTGATTCGTCAAGCGGGGGCTGAGAAAAAAGGGGGGTCCCAAAACGTGTTTTCCCCATTCATTTTCCCATAGGAAACTTTAGACACGGCTCCAGCCCGAACTGCTGAACGGAATTACACCAAATTTGGCAAAGAGGTAGTTCTTGGTTCAGAAAGAACCCTTTTGTTAAATGGTGTAAATCCGTTCAGTAGTTGCGGAGAAATTAAAAAATAAGAGTCAAAAATCAATTTCCCATAGGAAACTTTATGCAAGGCTACAGCCCGAACTGCTGAATGGAATTACACCAAATTTGGCAAAGAGGTAGTTCTTGGTTCAAAAAGAACCCTTTTTGTTAAATGGTGTAAATCCGTACAGTAGTTGCTGAGAAAATCAAAAGTAAAAACACATATATATCTGGGCGGAGCCTAACCACACATGTCATCGTGAGATCTGATTGGCTGTCAGCACTTCATCCTGGAATTGCTGGCAGCCATCTTGGGACCAATATAAATGATAGTACCCCATTGAAATGCATTGTAGTGAATCGAAGATTTTGAGGGTTACCAAAAGGAGAACTTAAAGGGTGATAACAGACTTTAGTTACATTAGAATTCATTTGCTGATGGTACCATACTAATTTCAGGAGTTGTGGTGTGTTCTAAGGTGATTTTACCCTGTGAAAAACCTTCTGCTGGGATATCATGAATCATGTTTGAGAGAAAACTATTTTCACATGCTTGTCCCATACAGTTTTGGAAGGTGCCCCAGAAGCTAAAATGAGAGCATATTTTCTGTAAATTCACATTATCTTTCTCAGTCATGTGAGAATGAAGTCTGACATTCTCAGTAAAACATGTACATCCAACAAGGGCAGAGACTGTCAGTTGATTCCTTTGTGTTCTACTGCAGCTTCCCAGAGTGTTCTAAAGAACAACTAGAGTGCTAACAGCCTTACTTATGACAAAAGTATGGCACACCTGAAGCCATCTTGATTGGAATAAACTGGTAACACTTAAAACATTTAATTTAAAAAGGAACAAAATGATGGGGTTCATCTTGTAATAGAAATTATGGTTAGTGCTCTGGAAAGAAAAATTAGGACATGTTTCAAGTGTGATCTCAAATATCTTCCTGTTATATTTCAACAGGAGCAGCCTGTCAGTTGATGCCTTTGTGTTCTACTGCAGCTTCCCAGAGTGTTCTAAAGAACAACTAGAGCGCTAACAGTCTTACTTATGACAAAATTATGGCACACCTGAAGCCATCTTGATTGGAATAAACTGGTAACACTTAAAACATTTAATTTAAAAAGGAACAAAATGATGGGGTTTGTAGGAGAGTAGGATCTGCTTCACAGGGGTACCCCCACTTTTTGCTGATACTTCACTGGTTTTCGACATTAGTCTGGCTGGGGCCCTGCTATTCAGAACCCCAGCCTAGCTGTTTCCTCTTTAAAAGGGTCTCCATGTGCCTTAGGCACATCACTGATTGGGATCTGGAGTGCCCTTGTAAGTCCCTAGTATATGGTATACTATGTACCAAGGGCATAGGTACCTCAGAGGCCTGCCAGGGGCTGCAGCATGTATTATGCCACCCCTGGTAGGCCATCCAAACTGGCACCACAGGTCTGCTACTGCAGCCTGGGTAAGGTGGTGCATGCACCCCTTGCTGTGGTATAGGTTACCTATATCACTAAATGCATACACACATATAAACCTATAAGTCACTCCTAAGGCAGGCCTTATCAATCCTAAAGGCAGAGTGCATGGTTCCTATGTGAGAGGGTGCCCCTGCATGAGCAGGGCCCCTCTGCAGCGTTCGGAGACCATCTCTGATGCTGTTTGTAGTGCAGCCTGACCATATACTCTTAAACGCATTATATCCTCGCGGTAAAATGCTAACTATGGAATGGCTGCACCTAAACATGTCGTGTTTGGTGTCAAACATCTTGGAATACTACCCCCCGCCAATCCTGGCGGCGGGGGTAGCATTCCACCCTTCTAGAGGGAAAGGCATGTTAACTCTGACGAGTCCGGTAACTTCTTTCCAGAGCCTGGCATCACAAAATGGATGCTGCTGCCACAGACACGAGTCTGGCCTCCTGCTGCTGGACGAAACTCCGGCAGGGGAGGCCTGGACAATAGGTTTCCTGTCCCAGGGAGGTGTGACCACCTCCCCAGACAGGACAATGTGTATTGGGGCTGGGCGGGAGCACTTTCGGGTGCTTTGAAGTCCTGCACTGGGGGCACATTTGGTGTCCCTGTGCATACCCCAGTTCAAACCGGATCAGGGGCTTGCAGCCCCTGCTTTGGCGCGAACTGGACAAAGGGAAAGGGGTGTAGCCACCCCTCTGCCCTGACCCACCCATAGGTGGGGCCACAGAGTAGTCCATCCCCTATTTTTAGAATAAAGGTAGGAACCCAGTCCCTAGGACTTTAGATTATACCTGGACGAAACTCTGAAACAGAATCCTGGACCTTCGACGCTCTACTCACGATTAGAGGACTGAAGAATCTCCCTTGGGGTCAAGGAGTGACTCCCCTGCTTGGCAGGCACCAAAGAAGCATCTGTCCGGTTCGCATCACTGAAGCTCCCGTCGGACGCCGAAGTCATCGCATCACCAGAGGTGGATTCTCAGACTTCCCCGAGGCTACCCTGAGTCCCCAGCAAAGCTGAGGCCCGTGGCTATCGTGGGTGACTTGAGACCGTGACCCCTGGACACCGAGCACATTTGCAAGTGCACCATCTTCTGGGTCTCCCAAGAAGTCGTGCTTTGGGCTCCGAGTAGCCCTAGCCTCCAGCACCACCTGCACCGAAGATCACTGGCCCCCACTCCACGAGTGTCCTGTAAGCCAGCTCCACGTGCGGCGTCACGAGGCTCCTTCGCGGTCGCTAGCCCGTTGGCTAGTAGCCCTTAACGAAGGCCAATCTTTTCTTTACTTGGCAGTCTGGTTGCTCCAGGCCTGCCCTCACTTACCCTCGCTGGGTGAGTTCCCCAGACCTTGCTGGTCTGCATCATCGACGATCTACATCTTACTCGAGACTTGCCGTTGCCAAGGCTTGTTGGGTCCAATCTGGTCGCCGACACCTCTGCACTCGACAGACATCGAGCAACAGCCCGAATCCGGCTCCTGGTCGCCGACAACACCTCCCGGACCTCGTGGCTGAAGAGTCAAGACGACCGTCAATGAACTTGAAGCACTCGACATCGGTGGGCATCTGTCCATCGCCCTCCTGGTCACTGGCTAGTGACCCAGACTCTGTCCCCTCTGCTTTCAGGTTCTTCAGAACTCCGATCCACTCTTGGATCCACCCGGACACTTTTCTCCTGGTCGCCAGCAGCACTTTGCAGCAGATCGCCATAAGAAACGACGACGAAACCCGACCCCGAAAGGCACCTATGCACCCGGCTTCCCTGGGTGAGGTAACACGAGTACTCCGGTGCTCCCGTGGGTAGAGACTCTTCAAAGTCCTAGATCTCAAAGGGTTTTGTCCTAGTCCTTTTTAAAGTGTCCCTTTCCTCTATTTTCCCGATCCCGACTTTCTCCATAGAAGTTAACGGCGTATCGCGGTTGTGTATTTACACTGCACGCGTCTCCCGTGGGTCCCCTGTGTCACTACCTTGGGTGGTTCCTTGTGGTCCAAGCACTTCTAGAGGCTCTAGGCCTAGTGTCTAGTTCAGTCGTGGTTCGCATACCACTTTATTGGTATATGGTTTGGTACGCCCCTAGGGCCCAAACGTGTATTTGTGCTATTACTGTGATTTAAGATCTTATAACCTATGTACTTCGAACTCTAGCCTCATAAAGAGACTAGAGGGGTGTGTTTAGTAATAAATACATATATTTTGAATATATACCTGGTGTGGTGCTCTTTCATTTGGTCACTCAAGAGATTATAGACTGGTAAAACAAGCTGCTTTACATTCCTTCAAGACTTAGCCTGAAGGCTGCTCTCCATAGCTACCACTAGGATAGCTTTCAATAAGGTTGTCTTTAACCTACCTACCATAAGAGTCGATTTGGACTGGTGCAAGGTGCCCACTATAATTAGTGGACAGCATATGCCAGGCCAACTTCTCACATTGGTGTGCAGCGTGTGGGATTCCAGCTTGCTATTGTTTTACCAGATAATCTCAATTGAATTGATCAACTGAAAACCACTAAAGGTACCTAAGGTACATATAATTTAAGCTTAGAATAACAGTAAGTTCTACTGAACTTAGAGTTGTGTGTTAAGGGATAGCACAACCCTTTCTACAACTCAAGAGAGTTTAGTAGGCCACACTAGAGTAGGTAGTGCATACACCACACCACACTAGTAATGTCTTTAAAAGCAGGATCTAGAGATGCCCTGCAGGAAGCCATTGAGCTTCCCCCTCCAAGTATGACACACTCCCATTCTTGGAACTGAGAGCTTTGTGTAACGTGAGGAAATTAAGGACAGGCCAAAGTCCCACCACCCAACACCTCCAGGAGATGTTGGTGGCTTATGATCTTAGTAAGTCCTCAGAGACTGAAGGGGTAGGAGCAGAGGGTGGGCCAGAGGATGAGGAAGGGGCCAGGGATACTACTACCCCCAGCCCCCCCTCTGAAACTGACCAGGAGGGTGACAATGACCCTGACCTGGAAAACCCAATCCCTTCTGGGGAAGATGAAGATGAGGATCTAGAGAACCACACCTTTGTCCCCCCAGGAAGGATTATGAGTGTGCTCAGAAAGTCTAGGTCTCCTTCTCAGGAGTCTAACCACTCTGGCACCTCAATAGGGAGCTCTGTTTCTTCTCACAGGAGGGAATCCTCTCATGAGAGAAGAAAGAGACTGGTCCAGTATGAGGAAACTCAACTGGAGATCAGGAAGAAGCAATTGGCTTTAGATAGAGAATCCCTAGATCTCCTTAAAGAGAGAAGAAAGTTGGGACTAGAGTCCCATGGTGGCAGCCATGTCCCTAGAGATAGGGAAAGGTCCTATGACCATAGGAACCTGAGCAAGATTGTCCCTCCCTACCAGAGTGGGGATGATATCCACAAATGGATAACTGCTTTAGAGAGGGCCTGTAAAGTACAGAAGGTCCCTCAGGAGCAGTGGGCAGCAATCTTGTGGCTCTCCTTTGCTGACAAAGGTAGAGACAAGCTCCTCACTGTTAGAGAGGAGGATGCTGACAATTACAAGGTCTTGAAGAGTGCTCTTATTGATGGGTTTGGCCTAACCACTGAACAGTACAGGTTGAAGTTCAGAGACACCCAAAAGGCACAGACTCAAGACTGGGTAGACTATGTGGATTGTTCTGCCAAGGCTCTGGAAGGCTGGTTGATGGGCAGTAAGGTGTGTGACTTCTCAGGATTGTATAATCTGATAATGAGGGAGCAGATTCTTAATAACTGTCAAAACCAGCTGTTGCATCAGTACCTGGTTGACTCTGATCTGACCTCTCCCCAAGAATTGGGAAAGAAGGCAGACAAATGGGTCAGAACCAGGGTGAAGCAGAAGGTACAGAACCAAGGTGGGGAAACCAAGAAGCAAGATGCTAAGAACTCTGACAAGGGTGGGGAGAAGGGTAAAGATCAAAAGTCTTCATCAGGCCCCCAAAAATCTTCTTCTGGTGGGGATTCCCAGTCTACCAAGGGTAAAGGCCAAAGAAAACCATGGTGCAAGGTCTGTAAGCAAAAGACCCACTGGACCAGTGATTGCACCAAGTCCAAAGACTCCAGTCCAGCACCCACCAATGCCCCTAAGGCACCTGTTCCCCCTAGTACAGTTGGTGGAAGTGCTCCAGCAAAGGGTTTAGTAGGGTTCACCCTGGGAACTGAGTTGGGCTCTGACTTAGTCAGGGAACTGACTCAGGCTGTGTTAGTCTGTGATGGAGGCATGGATGTGACCTCCACTGTGAGTCCCAGTAATCTGGGCAAGTACAGACAACAGCCTTTAATCAATGGACGAGAGGCTTTGGCATTTAGGGACACAGGGGCAAGTGTCACAATGGTGACACAAGACCTTGTGCTACCTGGGCAAGTTATACTTGGTGAGATGTACCAAGTGACCAATGCTAGCAATGTCAGAACAGACCATACTCTGGCAGTTGTTAACTTCTCCTGGGGAGGGGTAACTGGCCTTAAGAAGGTTGTGGTAAGTGCAAACCTACCAGTCGAATGCTTGCTTGGCAATGACTTAGAGACTTCTGCTTGGGCAGAAGTGGAGCTCAGGACCCATGCAGAAATGCTGGGGATCCCTGCAGATGTGTTTGCTGTGACCAGGTCACAAGCTAAACTGTCTAAAACTGAACAGGCCTTGGATTCTGGAAGAATGGACCAAGTGCCTTCCAAGAGGAGGAGTAGTAGGGTTAAGGCAGTGCCTTCCCCTTGGCTCAGGAGGAAGATCAGTCCCTTGAGGGGGATGATCTCAGCCCTGAAGAAGGAACTGTCCCAGAGGAACTTGAACCTGACCAGGTTGAGTTCTTGGGGACAGGGGGACCTTCTAGGGCAGATCTGAGCCAGGAGCAGCAGAGCTGCCCCTCCCTTGAACCCCTCAGACAGCAAGCTGCTACTGAGGCTGCTGGGAAAGCTAGTGGTCCCCATACAGTGTATTGGGATGATGGACTCCTGTACTCAGAGAGTAGAGACCCCAAGCCTGGTGCTACCAGGAGGTTGGTAATACCTTTGAAGTTCAGGGGCTTCCTATTGACCCTAGCCCATGATATTCCCTTAGCAGGACACCTGGGCCAGAACAAGACTTGGGACAGAATTGTCCCTCACTTTCACTGGCCCCACATGTCTGAAGACAGTAAGGAGTTTTGTCGCTCCTGTGTAACCTGCCAAGCCAGTGGCAAAGCAGGTGGCACTACAAAGGCCCCCTGATACCACTACCTGTGGTGGGGGTGCCCTTTGAGAGGGTAGGGATTGACATTGTTGGTCCCATGGATCCCCAAACAGCATCTGGGCACAGATTTATACTGGTGGTAGTGGATCATGCCACCAGGTATCCAGAGGCTATACCCCTTAGGACCACTACAGCACCTGTGGTGGCAAGGGCCCTCCTGGGAATTTTCTCAAGGGTGGGCTTTCCTAAGGAGGTGGTATCAGACAGGGGTGCAAACTTCATGTCTGGGTACTTAAAAGCAATGTGGAAGGAGTGTGGAGTTACTTATAAGTTCACCACACCCTATCACCCACAATGCAATGGTTTAGTTGAGAGATTCAACAAAACCTTGAAGGGCATGATTAAAGGGCTCCCAGAAAAGCTTAGGCGTAGATGGGACATACTCTTGCCCTGCCTTTTATTCGCATATAGGGAGGTGCCTCAGAAGGGGGTTGGTTACAGCCCTTTTGAACTTCTGTTTGGCCATCCTGTGAGGGGTCCACTGTGCTTGGTGAAGGAAGGATGGGAGTTACCTCTCAAGCCCCCAAAGCAAGATATAGTGGACTATGTACTTGGTCTCCGCTCCAGGATGGCTGAGTACATGAAAAAGGCAACCAAAAACCTTGAGGCTAGCCAGGAACTTCAAAAGGCCTGGCATGACCAAAAGGCTGTTCTGACTGTTTACCAGCCAGGACAGAAGGTGTGGGTGTTGGAGCCAGTGGCCCCAGCAGCTCTCCAAGACAAATGGAGTGGACCCCACACTATTGTTGAGCAGAAGGGTGAGGTCACTTACTTAGTAGACCTGGGAACACCCAGGAGTCCCCAAAGGGTTCTCCATGTCAACAGACTTAAGCCATATGTGGACAGGGCAGACATGGGCTTGCTCATGGCTACTGATGAAGGGCAGGAGGAAGAGAGTGACCCACTCCCTGACCTGCTCTCACAGAACCCTGACGATGGGTCAGTTGATGGTGTAGCCTTGGCAGGCAGCCTCACTACCCAGCAACAAACTGATTGCAGGCAAGTCCTCAATCAGTTTAGACATATGTTTTCACTGACACCCAGTCAGACCACCTGGTGCACTCATGAAGTGGACACTGGGGACAGTCTGCCTATTAAAAACAAGATTTATAGGCAACCTGACCATGTCAGGGACTGTATCAGGACTGAAGTCCAGAAGATGTTGGAATTGGGAGTGATTGAGCCCTCAGATAGCCCTTGGGCTAGTCCAGTAGTCCTAGTACCTAAACCTCACACCAGTGGTGGGAAAAGAGAGATGAGGTTTTGTGTAGACTACAGAGGCCTCAATGCAGTCACTAGGACTGATGCCCATCCAATACCCAGGGCAGATGAGCTCATAGATACTTTGGCCTCTGCCAAATATCTCAGCACATGTGACCTAACAGCTGGCTACTGGCAGATCAGACTAGCTGATGCTGCAAAGCCCAAAACAGCATTTTCAACCCCTAGTGGGCATTACCAATTTGTGGTGATGCCCTTTGGTCTGAAAAATGCACCTGCCACTTTCCAGAAGTTGGTGAACACAGTTCTCACAGGACTGGAGGCCTATAGTGCAGCTTATCTAGATGATATTGCTGTCTTTAGCTCCACCTGGGAGGATCACCTGGTCCACCTCAGGAATGTTTTACAGGCCCTGCAAAAGGCAGGCCTGACTATCAAGGCCACTAAGTGCCAGATAGGGCAGAGTCAGGTTGTGTACCTGGGCCACCTTGTGGGTGGAGGCCAGGTTCAACCTTTGCAGAGCAAGATCCAGACCATCATGGACTGGACTGCTCCCACTACCCAGACTCAGGTGAGAGCCTTCTTAGGCCTGACTGGGTACTATAGGAGATTTGTCAAGGGGTATGGATCAATAGTGACACCCTTGAATGACTTAACTTCTAAGAAAATGCCCAAAAAGGTTCAGTGGACAGTTAGCTGTCAAAAGGCATTTGATGACCTCAAGCAGGCCATGTGCACTGCTCCAATTCTGCAGAGTCCTGATTACTCCAAGAAGTTCATTGTTCAAACTGATGCATCTGAGTTGGGGGTAGGGGCTGTACTGTCACAATTGAATGAAGAAGGTCAGGATCAGCCAGTAGCTTTTATTAGCAGAAGGCTGACCCCTAGAGAGAAACGTTGGTCAGCCATAGAGAGGGAGGCCTTTGCTGTGGTCTGGGCTCTGAAGAAGTTGAGGCCATACTTGTTTGGTACACACTTCCTGGTTCAGACAGACCATAAGCCCCTCTTATGGCTAAAACAAATGAAGGGTGAAAACCCCAAACTGCTTAGGTGGTCCATTTCCCTACAGGGGATGGACTTTACAGTGGAACATAGGCCTGGGAGTAACCATGCGAATGCAGATGGACTCTCTAGGTATTTCCACTTAGAACATGAAGACTTAACTGGGCAAGGTTAGTTTAATGTCCCTACGTTTGGGGGGGTTGTGTAGGAGAGTAGGATCTGCTTCACAGGGGTACCCCCACTTTTGCTGATACTTCACTGGTTTTCGACATTAGTCTGGCTGGGGCCCTGCTATTCAGAACCCCAGCCTAGCTGTTTCCTCTTTAAAAGGGTCTCCATGTGCCTTAGGCACATCACTGATTGGGATCTGGAGTGCCCTTGTAAGTCCCTAGTATATGGTATACTATGTACCAAGGGCATAGGTACCTCAGAGGCCTGCCAGGGGCTGCAGCATGTATTATGCCACCCCTGGTAGGCCATCCAAACTGGCACCACAGGTCTGCTACTGCAGCCTGGGTAAGGTGGTGCATGCACCCCTTGCTGTGGTATAGGTTACCTATATCACTAAATGCATACACACATATAAACCTATAAGTCACTCCTAAGGCAGGCCTTATCAATCCTAAAGGCAGAGTGCATGGTTCCTATGTGAGAGGGTGCCCCTGCATGAGCAGGGCCCCTCTGCAGCATTCAGAGACCATCTCTGATGCTGTTTGTAGTGCAGCCTGACCATATACTCTTAAACGCATTATATCCTCGCGGTAAAATGCTAACTATGGAATGGCTGCACCTAAACATGTCGTGTTTGGTGTCAAACATCTTGGAATACTACCCCCCGCCAATCCTGGCGGCGGGGGTAGCATTCCACCCTTCTAGAGGGAAAGGCATGTTAACTCTGACGAGTCCGGTAACTTCTTTCCAGAGCCTGGCATCACAAAATGGATGCTGCTGCCACAGACACGAGTCTGGCCTCCTGCTGCTGGACGAAACTCCGGCAGGGGAGGCCTGGACAATAGGTTTCCTGTCCCAGGGAGGTGTGACCACCTCCCCAGACAGGACAATGTGTATTGGGGCTGGGCGGGAGCACTTTCGGGTGCTTTGAAGTCCTGCACTGGGGGCACATTTGGTGTCCCTGTGCATACCCCAGTTCAAACCGGATCAGGGGCTTGCAGCCCCTGCTTTGGCGCGAACTGGACAAAGGGAAAGGGGTGTAGCCACCCCTCTGCCCTGACCCACCCATAGGTGGGGCCACAGAGTAGTCCATCCCCTATTTTTAGAATAAAGGTAGGAACCCAGTCCCTAGGACTTTAGATTATACCTGGACGAAACTCTGAAACAGAATCCTGGACCTTCGACGCTCTACTCACGATTAGAGGACTGAAGAATCTCCCTTGGGGTCAAGGAGTGACTCCCTTGCTTGGCAGGCACCAAAGAAGCATCTGTCCGGTTCGCATCACTGAAGCTCCCGTCGGACGCCGAAGTCATCGCATCACCAGAGGTGGATTCTCAGACTTCCCCGAGGCTACCCTGAGTCCCCAGCAAAGCTGAGGCCCGTGGCTAGCGTGGGTGAGTTGAGACCGTGACCCCTGGACACCGAGCACATTTGCAAGTGCACCATCTTCTGGGTCTCCCAAGAAGTCGTGCTTTGGGCTCCAAGTAGCCCTAGCCTCTAGCACCACCTGCACCGAAGATCACTGGCCCCCACTCCACGAGTGTCCTGTAAGCCAGCTCCACGTGCGGCGTCACGAGGCTCCTTCGCGGTCGCTAGCCTGTTGGCTAGTAGCCCTTAACGAAGGCCAATCTTTTCTTTACTTGGCAGTCTGGTTGCTCCAGGCCTGCCCTCACTTACCCTCGCTGGGTGAGTTCCCCAGACCTTGCTGGTCTGCATCATCGACGATCTACATCTTACTTAAGACTTGCCGTTGCCAAGGCTTGTTGGGTCCAATCTGGTCGCCAACACCTCTGCACTCGACAGACATCGAGCAACAGCCCGAATCCGGCTCCTGGTCGCCGACAACGCCTCCCGGACCTCGTGGCTGAAGAGTCAAGACGACCGTCAACGAACTTGAAGCACTCGACATCGGTGGGCATCTGTCCATCGCCCTCCTGGTCACTGGCTAGTGACCCAGACTCTGTCCCCTCTGCTTTCAGGTTCTTCAGAACTCCGATCCACTCTTGGATCCACCCGGACACTTTTCTCCTGGTCGCCAGCAGCACTTTGCAGCAGATCGCCATAAGAAACGACGACGAAACCCGACCCCGAAAGGCACCTATGCACCCGGCTTCCCTGGGTGAGGTAACACGAGTACTCCGGTGCTCCCGTGGGTAGAGACTCTTCAAAGTCCTAGATCTCAAAGGGTTTTGTCCTAGTCCTTTTTAAAGTGTCCCTTTCCTCTATTTTCCCGATCCCGACTTTCTCCATAGAAGTTAACGGCGTATCGCGGTTGTGTATTTACACTGCACGCGTCTCCCGTGGGTCCCCTGTGTCACTACCTTGGGTGGTTCCTTGTGGTCCAAGCACTTCTAGAGGCTCTAGGCCTAGTGTCTAGTTCAGTCGTGGTTCGCATACCACTTTATTGGTATATGGTTTGGTACGCCCCTAGGGCCCAAACGTGTATTTGTGCTATTACTGTGATTTAAGATCTTATAACCTATGTACTTCGAACTCTAGCCTCATAAAGAGACTAGAGGGGTGTGTTTAGTAATAAATACATATATTTTGAATATATACCTGGTGTGGTGCTCTTTTATTTGGTCACTCAAGAGATTATAGACTGGTAAAACAAGCTGCTTTACATTCCTTCAAGACTTAGCCTGAAGGCTGCTCTCCATAGCTACCACTAGGATAGCTTTCAATAAGGTTGTCTTTAACCTACCTACCATAAGAGTCGATTTGGACTGGTGCAAGGTGCCCACTATAATTAGTGGACAGCATATGCCAGGCCAACTTCTCACAGGGTTCATTTTGTCATAGAAATTATGGTTAGTGCTGTAGAAAGAAAAATTAGGACATGTTTCAAGTGTGATCTCAAATATCTTCCTGTTATATTTCAACAGGAGCAGCCTGTCAGTTGATGCCTTTGTGTTCTACTGCAGCTTCCCAGAGTGTTCTAAAGAACAACTAGAGCGCTAACAGTCTTACTTATGACAAAAGTATGGCACACCTGAAGCCATCTTGATTGGAATAAACTGGTAACACTTAAAACATTTAATTTAAAAAGGAACAAAATGAGGGGGTTCATTTTGCCATAGAAATTATGGTTAGTGCTGTAGAAAGAAAAATTAGGACATGTTTTAAGTGAGATCTCAAATATCTTCCTGTTATATTTCAACAGGAGCAGCCTGTCAGTTGATGCCTTTGTGTTCTACTGCAGCTTCCCAGAGTGTTCTAAAGAACAACTAGAGTGCTAACAGCCTTACTTATGACAAAAGTATGGCACACCTGAAGCCATCTTGATTGGAATAAACTGGTAACACTTAAAACATTTAATTTAAAAAGGAACAAAATGAGGGGTTCATTTTGCCATAGAAATTATGGTTAGTGCTGCAAAAAGAAAATTTAGTGCATGTTTTAAGTGAGATCTCAAATGCTCTTCTATTTCATTAGTAAATTCTGACATGCAGACTGAAACAATCACTTTCAATACCAGCAGTAGACTTCCAGTTAACTCCTTGGTGAGCAGTAGCTTTACTACAGTGATCTAATGAACAACTAGAGTAATAACATTCTGAATTTATGGCAAATGTGTGACACATCTGAATGCCTTCTTGATGGAATCAAAGTAAAAAACTGAAAGCATTTCCTACTGAGGAGACTGCAGTAAATGAGGAAATTAGGAAACTTCATAACAAAGAAGTCTTCCAAGATGGCCACCAGTGAAAAAAGAGCCCAAATGTAGCACAAATATTACCCAGATGTAGCCCACATATAGCCCAATGACAAAAGTGTGCAAAACACTTTTTATTTTTAGTTTTTTGCAGTTTTATGTAGTGCAGACTGGTCAGGTATTGGAGCGTTGCATCTTAAAACATGAGCCCCCTACACTACAAAAACACCACTGCACTACCCTAAACCCTAAAACACTACCCCAGCACGACCCCCTACACTACACAAGCACCACTGCACTATCCTAAACCCTAAAACACTACCCCCAGCATGACCCCCTACACTACACAAAACCACTGCACTACCCTAAACCCTAAAACACTACCCCCAGCACAACCCCCTACACTGCCCGAACACCACTGCACTGCCCTAAACCCTGAAACACATACCCTAGCACGACCCCCTACACTGCCCGAACACCACTGCACTGCCCTAAACCCTGAAACACCACCCCTTCACGACCCCCTACACTGCCCGAACACCACTGCACTGCCCTAAACCCTAAAACACCACCCCCAGCATGACCCCTACACTGCCCGAACACCACTGCACTGCCCTAAACCCTGAAACACTACCCCCAGCAAGACCTCCTACACTGCCCGAACACCACTGCACTGCCCTAAACCCTGAAACATCACCCCCAGCAAGACCCCCTACACTGCCCGAACACCACTGCCCTAAACCCTGAAACACCACCCCCAGCACGACCCCCTAAACTGCCCGAACACCACTGCACTGCCCTAAACCCTGAAACACCACCCCCAGCACGACCCCCTACACTGCCCGAACAACACTGCACTGCCCTAAACCCTGAAACACCACCCCCTGCACGACCCCCGACACAGCCCGAACACTACTGCACTGCCCTAAACCCTGAAACACCATCCCCAGCATGACCACCTACACTGCACGAACACCACTGCACTGCCCTAAACCCTGAAACACTACCCACAGCAAGACCCCCTACACTGCCCGAACATCACTGCACTGCCCTAAACCCTGAAACACCACCCCCAGCAAGACCCCCTACACTGCCCGAACACCACTGCCCTAAACCCTGAAACACCACCCCCAGCAAGACCCCCTACACTGCCCGAACACCACTGCACTGCCCTAAACCCTGAAACACCAGCCCCAGCACGACCCCTACACTGCCCAAACACCACTGCACTGCCCTAAACCCTGAAACACCACCCCCTGCACGACCCCCTACACTGCCCGAACACCACTGCACTGCCCTAAACCCTGAAACACCACCCCCAGCACGACCCCTACACTGCCCGAACACCACTGCACTGCCCTAAATCCTGAAACACCACCCCCTGCACGATCCCCTACACTGCCCGAACACTACTGCACTGCCCTAAACCCTGAAACACCACCCCCAGCACAACCCCCTACACTGCACGAACACCACTGCACTGCCCTAAACCCCGAAACACTACCCCCAGCAAGTCCCCCTACACTGCCCGAACACCACTGCCCTAAACCCTGAAACACCACCCCCAGCAAGACCCCCTACACTGCCCGTACACCACTGCACTGCCCTAAACCCTGAAACACCACCCCCAGCATGACCCCCTACACTGCCCGAACACCACTGCACTGCCCTAAACCCTGAAACACCACCCCCAGCACGACCCCCTACACTGCCCGAACACCACTGCACTGCCCTAAACCATGAAACACCAGCCCCAGCACGACCCCCTACACTGCCCGAACACCACTGCACTGCCCTAAACCCTGAAACACCACCCCCAGCACGACCCCCTGCACTGCCCGAACACCACTGCACTGCCCTAAACCCTGAAACACCAGCCACAGCACAACCCCGTACACTGCCCGAACACCACTGCACTGCCCTAAACCCTGAAACACCAGCCCAAGCACGACCGCCTACACTGCCCGAAAACCACTGCACTGCCCTAAACCCTGAAACACCAGCACCAGCAAGACCCCCTACACTGCCTGAACACCACTGCACCGCCCTAAACCCTGAAACACCACCCCCAGCAAGACCCCCTACACTGCCCGAACACCACTGCACTAAAGCCTGACACACCACCCACAGCAAGACCACCTACACTGGCCGAACACCACTGCACTGCCCTAAACCTTGAAACACCACCCCCTGCACGACCCCCTACACTGCCCAAACACCACTGCACTGCCCTAAACCCTGAAACACCACCCCCTGCACGACCCCCTACACTGCCCGAACACCACTGCACTGCCCTAAACCCTGAAACACCACCCCTCAGCACAACACCCTACACTGCCCGAACACCACTGCACTGCCCTAAACCCTGAAACACCACCCCCAGCATGACCCCCTACACTGCCTGAACACCACTGCACTGCCCTAAACCCTGAAACACCACCCCCTGCACGACCTCCTACACTTCCGGAACACCACTGCACTGCCCTAAACCCTGAAACACCACCCCCAGCACGACCCCCTACACTGCCCGAACACCACTGCACTGTCCTAAACACTGAAACACCACCTCCAGCAAAACCCCCTACACTGCCTGAACACCATTGCTCTGCCCTAAATCCTGAAACACTAGCCCCAGCATGACCCCCTACACTGCCCAAACACCACTGCACTGCCCTAAACCCTGAAACACCACCCCCATCACGACCCCCTACACTGCCCGAACACCACTGCACTGCCCTAAACCCTGAAACACCAGCCCCAGCAAGACCCCTACACTGCCCGAACACCACTGCACTGCCCTAGACTCTGAAACACCAGCCCCAGCAAGACCCCCTACACTGCCCGAACACCACTGCACTGCCCTAAACCCTGAAACACCAGCCCCAGCATGACCCCCTACACTGCCCGAACACCACTGCACTGCCCTAAACCCTGAAACACCAGCCCCAGCACGACCACCTACACTGCCCGAACACCACTGTACTGCCCTAAACCCTGAAACACCAGCCCCAGCACGACCCCCTACACTGCCCGAACACCACTGCACTGCCCTAAACCCTGAAACACCACCCCCTGCATGACCCCCTACACTGCCCGAACACCACTGCACTGCCCTAAACCCTGAAACACCACCCCCTGCAGCACCCCCTACACTGCCCGAACACCACTGCACTGCCCTAAACCCTGAAACACCACCCCTGCACCGCCCCCTACACTGCCCGAACACCACTGCACTGCCCTAAACCCTGAAACACCACCCCCAGCACGACCCCCTTTACTGCTTGAACACCACTGCACTGCCCCAAACCCTGAAACACCACCCCCAGCACGACCCCCTACACTGCCCGAACACCACTGCCCTAAACCCTGAAACACCACCCCCTGCACGACCCCATGTACTGCCCGAACACCACTGCACTGCCCTAAACCCTGAAACACCACCCCCTACACTGCCCGAACACCACTACACTGCCCTAAACCCTGAAACACCACCCCCAGCACGACCCCCTACACTGCCCGAACACCACTGCACTGCCCTAAACCCTAAAACACCACCCCCAGCATTACCCCCTACACTGCCCAAACACCACTGTACTGCCCTAAACCCTAGAACACTACCCCCAGCACGACCCCCTACACTACCCGAACACCACTGCACTACCCTAAACCCTAAAGTACTACCCCCAGCACAACCCCCTACACTACCCGAACACGACTGCACTGCCCTAAACCCTCAAACACTCCCCCAGCACGACCCCCTACACTACCTGAACACCACTGCACTGCCCTAATCCCTAAAACACTCCCCCAGCATGACCCCCTACACTACCCAAACACCACTGCACTGCCCTAAACCCTAAAACACTCCCCCAGCACAACCCCTACACTACCCAAACACCACTGCACTGCCCTAAACTCTAAAACACTACCCCCCGCATGACCCCCTACACTACCCAAACACCAATGCACTACCCTAATCCCTAAAACACTACCCCCGCATGACCCCCTACACTACCCTAAACCCTAAAACACTACCCCCGCATGACTCCCTACACTACCCAAAGACCACTGCACTACCCAAAACCCTAAAACACGACCTCCTACATTACACAAACACCACTGCACTACCCTAAACCCTAAAACACTACCCCCTACACTACACAAACACCACTGCACTACCCTAAACCCTAAAACACTACCCCCAGCAGTACCCCTACACTACCCAAACACCACTGCACTAACCTAAACCCTAAAACACTACCCCCAGCAGTACCCCTACACTACCCAAACACCACTGCACTACCCTAAATCACTACCCCCAGCACGACCCCCTACACTACCCAAACACCACTGCACTACCCTAAACCCTAAAACACTACCCCCAGCACGACCCCCTACACTACCCAAACACCACTGCACTACCCTAAACCCTAAAACACTCCCCCAGCACGACTCCCTACACTACCCAAACACCACTGCACTACCCTAAACCCTAAATCTACCCCCATCATGACCCCCTACACTACACAAACACCACTGCACTACCCTAAACCCTAAAACACTACCCCCAGCACGACCCTCTTCACTACCTAAACACAACTGCACAATTTGTTACAGGCGTTGCAACGCAGGCCTGTGGTGCTTACTGGAAGTACCTAGTGGGCTAGTTGGGCCCCAGGGACCCTCAGGATTCAAGGTGACCTAATCCCCCAACTTAAAATGCACCACGGGGCGCGTTTGCACAGTGGTGAAGGGAGGGGGCGGGGCCTCAGGTGACATGTGCGCAAACACGCCCTGTGGGGCGTTTTAAGTTGGGGAATTAATTCCCTTTGAATCCTGAGGGACCCTGTGGGCCAACTAGCCCACCAGGTACCTTCAGTAAGCACAACAGAGTTGTGTTGCAGAGAGGTGAAAAAAGGTGTGTGGCCTCGGAACGCCTCTCTGCAACTCAGCTCTGTGGTCCTAACTGTAGGTACCTGGGGGCTAGTTGGGCCCCAGGGACCCTCAGAATTCAAGGGGACTTAATCCCGCAACTTAAAACGCGCCACGGGGTGCGTTTGCACACATGTCACCTAAGGCCCCCCCCTCCCTTCACCACTGTGCAAACGCGCCCTGTAGCGCATTTTAAGAGGTAGTTTTAATCCCCCTGCCCTATTATGTACTAGGGACTTGCAGAGGAGGTCATGCTAATCACAGGGGTACCCCAACGCATAGTGTTCCCTAGTGTATGTAGGTGTTTTCACTGTATTCTAAGTGTCTTTTAGCATAGCACTGGCTCTGGTTAGTCAGAGTCAGTTACCACCAGTACCCGTCTGAAAAAGTTGTGGGCACAGGATGATTTTGCAACAAGGCCTCTTTCTGCTCCTCTGTTGGTTCTTTCTGCACATCTTTTGCTTCTTTCTGTGCGTTTTTCTTCTTTCTTCACATGTCCTACCTCTGTAGGCATAGTTAGAAACTAGCATTTAAAAAAATCTTTGAAATTCACTTAAAAATCATAGGTTTCAGGCACGTTATAGTTAGAAATTAGCATTTAAAAAACCTTTGAAATTCACTGAAAAAACCATAGGTTTCAGACACGTTATAGTTAGAAATTAGCATTTAAAAAACCTTTGAAATTCACTGAAAAAACCATAGGTTTTAGGGACAGTTATAGTTAGTTGGACATTTCACTCGTACAAAACCATAGAAATTCCCCCGTTATAGTTAGTTCAGCTAACTATAACTCGCGCCCCGCAATGCACTGCTGATGACGTCACATATTACATCACTCATGACATGGTCAGTGACATCACTGATGACATCTCAAATGACATCACTGATGACATCATCCATGTGATAATTTCATGCATCTTCTCACACCCTAATATAACTTTTGATACACCCACTCTAAATTACAGACTGCCATTCTCAAAACCATAGACACTCCAACACCAAAAACTACATACCCACTCACTGATTCTTAGGTCTACACACACATCCACTCACTCACCTGTACAGTCACTCATAGTTATAGTCACTCAGTACAGGACTATTATATGCACTCATACACATATATAAACACTCACACACCGCCACTCATCCATAGAGGTACTCACACACCTAGTCAGTCATGCAAAAACTTAATCACACACCCATTTACTCACCTATACAGTTATACACACACCAGCTCACTTACTCATACAAATACTAGCACATTCTTACACTCTTATACAATCACTGATACAAGTACACACTCATCCATACAGCCACTCTCACAATCACACACTCTCACTTATAGCCATTTATATACTCCAACACACATATATACTGCCTTTCACATATGTAGTTACTCACACATGTACCACTGAGATATACATTCAATCACTAACACACCCATACACACACTCACCCACCCATACAGTCCATCACAGATGCACTCTTGAAACCATGCACCCAGTGAATCACCAACTCACACATCTATGCACAGAGTCACACACACCCCACCCACACAAACACTCAGGCACCCATACAGATACTCAGACAATCAATCAATAACCCATGTAGACACTCATGTAGCTATTCAGAAAGCCATGCAGCCGCTTACAAACCAACAGACAGACGGATACAGACATTCACACAGTTTAGTCACTAACCCATGCATTCAGTAAGATACATGTAATCACTCACTTGTAGAGTCAGTCACTCACGTACTAAATCATCCATTCAGAAACTTATACACCCACTCATTCTTCAATACGCCTTTCCCTATATATATTAAACATATTTAAACTTTACAGAAACACACAGTCACTGGATGATGTCATCAGTGATGTAATTTGAGATGTCATCAGTGATGTCATCAGTGATGTCACTGACCATGTCATGAGTGATGTAATATGTGACGTCATCAGCAGTGCATTGCGGGGCGCGAGTTATAGTTAGCTGAACTAACTATAACGGGGGAATTTCTATGGTTTTGTAGGAGTGAAATGTCCAACTAACTATAACTGTCCCTAAAACCTATGGTTTTTTCAGTGAATATATATATATATATATTCCACACGAACTAGCAATCCATCTCCTGGCATGCATGAACAAGCCCATCCACTGTGCTTCATTAACAGCTTCTTTATTCTGGCATGAAAAATGGCATAACGGAAATGTTATACTTTGTCCTTTGTCACTGCCAACGAACACCGGCTATAAATTAAAGCAATGAGTGACTACATGGTATGTGCATATGATTAAGACTCAGTGGAGTCAAAACGTGTTATGCCATTTTTCCTGCCAGAATAAAGAAGCTGTTAATGAAGCACAGTGGATGGGCTTGTTCATGCATTGCAGGAGATGGAATGCGAGTTCGTGTGGAATATTTGAGGATTGACACTCCTCTCACAAGCCCCGATCCGGGAGGCTGGGCGCCCTGAAGTATCACAGTTCGTTTGGAGATATATAATATATATATATCATTTAAAAATAATTGTACATTTTAAGGCACATAGCACTTTATTGGAACCTTTGGGTCCAAGTGGTGGCACTTTATATATCTCTCACAGCACTTTTAACTTGACTAGCTTTACATGCAATATGTATTCTGCCCACTGGGGCTTCATTGTTTGCACATTGCGTTTTTTTGCACAAAAAAGATATCTAGAATCATTATTTTAAGAATGATTTTAGTTTAATTCCTTGGTTTTATGTGCTTGAATTTTAACATCAAAGGCTCATCATTTTTCTATTTTCTATTTTAGAATATATGAGTAGGTTTATCAAATGTTTGTGTAGAGGTATAGGTCTCACACAGAACGAATCACAATGTTAAACCAAATAGTGATCTGCTAGAAAACAACATGATACGTGTCTTTTCATGATTTTATTTGAATAGAAGTCACACTAATTGTGAGTTTTTTATATATATATATTTTATGTATATATTTATTCAAAGTCATATTTTAAATTCATGTACTTATGCAAACCAAATCATTCCTTTTTGCACATTCAAGATGTTAGGTCTGACGCTGTGCAATGATGTGTATATCTTTTGAATACCTCTTCCATGTCTATAGAGTGGTCATATGGTTCAGACGTCACTAATGCACTGGCACTTTAAATATGGGTGGTAACAATTGCAACGCATCATGTGATCAAGGCCCAGGTGGGGCTGAAACGCGTTATGATGGTGGAGATGCAGGGCAAATAGAAAATAAATTGTTTTTGCACAAGGAACTTTGGGTCCGTGTTCGTCTGTCCTTGGAATTGGATTTTTAGAGACGAAGTCAGCGATATATATATATATATATATATATATATATTCACTGAAAAAACCATAGGTTTTAGGGACAGTTATAGTTAGTTGGACATTGCACTCGTACAAAACCCGTGAAATTCCCCCATTATAGTTAGTTCAGCTAACTATAACTCGCGCCCCGCAATGCACTGCTGATGACGTCACATATTACATCACTCATGACATGGTCAGTGACATCACTGATGACATCACTGATGACATCTCAAATGACATCACTGATGACATCATGCAGTGACTGTGTGTTTCTGTAAAGTTTAAATATTTTTAATATATATAGGGAAAGGCGTATTGAAGAATGAGTGGGTGTATAAGTGTCTGTATGGATGATTTAGTAGGTGCGTGACTAACTCTATAAGTGAGTGATTAAACGTATCTTACTGAATGCATGGGTTAGTGACTAAACTGGGTGAATGTCTGTATCCGTCTGTCTGTTGCTGTGTAAGTGGCTGCATGGGTTTGTGAATAGCTACATGAGTGTCTATATGAGTTATTGATTGGTTGTCTGAGTATCTGTATGGGTGCCTGAGTGTTTGTGTGGGAGGGGTGTGTGCGACTCTGTGCATAGATGTGTGAGTGGGTGATTCACTGGGTGGATGGTTTCAAGAGTGCATCTGTGATAGACTGTATGTGTGGGTAAGTGTGTGTAAGAGTGTGTTAGTGAGTGAATGTATGTCCCAGTGGTACATGTGTGAGTAACTACATATGTGAAAGGCAGTATATATGTGTGTTGGAGTATATAAATAGCTATAAGCAAGAGTGTGTGATTGTGAGAGTGACTGTATGGATGAGTGTGTGCTTGCATAAGTGATTGTATAAGAGCGTAAGAATGTGCTAGTATTTGTATGAGTAAGTGAGCTGGTGTGTGTATAACTGTATAGGTGAGTAAATGGCAGTGTGTTTAATTATTTGCATGACTGACTAGGTGTGTGAGTACCTCTTTGGATGAGTGGCGGTGTTTGAGTGTCTATATAGGAGTATGAGTGCATATGATAGTCCTGTACTGAGTGACCGTAAGTATGATTTACTGTACGGGTGAGTGAGTGGATGTGTGTGTAGACCTAAGAATAAGTGAGTGGGTATGTAGTTATTGGTGTTGGAGTGTCTATGGTTTTGCGAATGGCAGTTTGTAATTTAGAATGGGTGTATCAAAGGTTATATTAGGGTGTGAGGTGGTGCATCAGATTATCACGTGGATGATGTCATCAGTGATGTCATCAGTGATGTCATTTGAGATGTCATCAGTGATGTCACTGACCATTTCATGAGTGATGTAATATGTGACGTCATCAGCAGTGCATTGCGGGGCGCGAGTTATAGTTAGCTGAACTAACTATAACGGGGAATTTCACGGGTTTTGTACGAGTGCAATGTCCAACTGACTATAACTGTCCCTAAAACCTATGGTTTTTTCAGTGAATTTGTAAGGTTTTTTAAATGCTAATTTCTAACTATAACGTGCCTGAAACCTATGGTTTTTTCAGTGAATTTCAAAGGTTTTTTAAATGCTAATTCCTAACTATAACATGTCTGAAACCTATGGTTTTTTTCAGTGAATTTCAAAGGTTTTGTAAATGCCAATTTTTAATTGTATTAATTGTTATATTTATTTTTTGATACTGATTTACTAAATTTTTTTAAACTATTTATTTTTAGATATTTTATTTTTAAATTACATTGTAATTACATTATACATTACATTACAAAATATACTTTTTCAGAATGAATTACTTTAGTTTAAATACTTTGCAAATAGGCAATAGACTTTTAAGTACAGTAGTTACAGTTGTTGCAATGGGCAACACAATTTCAAACACAATGCAACATTGAGCTCAATGTGAATTTCTAGTTAAATGCAATTAGTTACTTTATGGATTACTTTTCTAACCACAGGACTGGATCCTAGATTCAGTCCTGGTACATCTCCTGTAAACAGTTGAGTAACAGCGTTTTGGTTACAGTAGTGATTTTTAAGGAATATTATTGTATTTTAAAAGTTGACACTTAGAAACTTTTTCACATAGAATAACCAATGTTATCCTACGGGAGGAAATTCACGTAGCAGGTAAGTAGTGTTATCGTTAATTTTTCTTACTCAGTGTTGGATCCTAGATCCAGCAATGGTGCATCTCCTGTAAACAGTTGAAAGAATGCATTTAAGTCATACAGGCGATTTTTAAGGTATATTTGTAGTTTGTGAAAATCGACACTTTGAAACTTTTCTGCTGAAAACCAGACAATGGATTCCTATGGAAGGAAATATAAGTTACTGGTAAGTACGGTTAGAAATTACTTTTCAGGGTCAGTGCTGGGCTAAAAGATGCAGCACTGGGTTCTCTCCTGATAACAGGTTGAGTAAATCGGAATTCGTAGTTCGGTTGATTTTAGAGGAATATTATAAAGTTCCACAACTCCACACTTAGAAGAATTTCCAAGTGAAACTCGTCAATGTTATCCTATGGAAGGAAATTCAAGTTACTGGTAAGTACGGTTAGAATTACTTTTCAGGATCTGTACTGGGCTCAAAGATGCAGCACTGAGGTCTCTCCTGATAACAGGTGAGTAAATCAGAATTCGTAGTTCTGCTGATTTTAGAGGAAGATTTGTATGTTTCAAAAATCGACACTTAGAAACTTTTTCAGCAAAAAGCAGGCAATGATATCCTATGGAAGGAAATTCAAGTTACTGGTAAGTACGGTTAAAATTACTTTTCAGGATCAGTACTGGGCTGAAAGATGCAGCACTGAGGTCTCTCCTGATAACAGTTGAGTAAATCGGAATTCGTATTTCGGCTGATTTTAGAGGAATATTATAAAGTTCCAAAACTCCACACTTAGAAGAATTTCCAAGTGAAACCAGTCAATGTTAGCCTATGGAAGGAAATTCAAGTTACTGGTAAGTACGGTTAGAATTACTTTTCAGGATCTGTACTGGGCTCAAAGATGCAGCACTGAGGTCTCTCCTGATAACAGGTGAGTAAATCGGAATTCGTAGTTCTGCTGATTTTAGAGGAATATTTGTATTTTTCAAAAATTGACACTTAGAAACATTTTCAGCAAAAAGCAGGCAATGATATCCTATGGAAGGAAATTCAAGTTACTGGTAAGTATGGTTAAAATTACTTTTCAGGATCTGTACTAGGCTGAAAGATGCAGCACTGAGGTCTCTCCTGATAACAGGTGAGTAAATCGGAATTCGTATTTCGGCTGATTTTAGAGGAATATTATAAAGTTCCAAAACTCCACACTTAGAAGAATTTCCAAGTGAAACCAGTCAATGTTAGCCTATGGAAGGAAATTCAAGTTACTGGTAAGTACGGTTAAAATTACTTTTCAGGATCAGTACTGGGCTGAAAGATGCAGCACTGAGGTTTCTCCTGATAACAGGTGAGTAAATCGGAATTCGTAGTTCTGCTGATTTTAGAGGAATATTTGTATGTTTCAAAAATCGACACAGAAACTTTTTCAGCAAAAAGCAGGCAATGATATCCTATGGAAGGAAATTCAAGTTACTGGTAAGTACGGTTAAAATTACTTTTCAGGATCAGTACTGGGCTGAAAGATGCAGCACTGAGGTCTCTCCTGATAACAGGTGAGTAAATCGGAATTCGTATTTCGGCTGATTTTAGAGGAATATTATAAAGTTCCAAAACTCCACACTTAGAAGAATTTTCAAGTGAAACCAGTTAATGTTAGCCTATGGAAGGAAATTCAAGTTACTGGTAAGTACGGTTAAAATTACTTTTCAGGATCAGTACTGGGTTGAAAGATGCAGCACTGAGGTCTCTCCTGATAACAGGTGAGTAAATCGGAATTCGTATTTCAGCTGATTTTAGAGGAATATTTGCACAATGGTAAAGGAAGGGGGTGGGGCCTGAGGTGACATGTCTGCAAACACACCCAGTGGCGCGTTTTAAGTTGGAGAATTAATTCCTCCTCAATCCCGAGGGTCCCTAGGGGCCAACTAGCCCACCAGATACCTCTAGAATACCCCAGACAGCTGCGTTGCAGAGAGGTGTTCAGAGGCCACGCCCCTTTTTACAACACTCTGCAACGCAGCTCCATGGCGCTTACTGGAGGTACCTCTGGTGGGCTAGTTGGCCCCCAGGGACCCTCAGGATTGAAGGGGATTTAATTCCCCATCTTAAAACGCGCCACGGGGCCTGTTTGCACACATGTCACCTCAGGCCCGCCCCCTCCCTTCACCACTGTGCAAACGCGCCCCGTGGCGCGTTTTAAGTCGGGGGATTAACTCCCCTTGAATCCTGAGGGTCCCTGGGGTGCAACTAGCCCACCAGCTACCTCCATTAAGCGCCACAGAGCTGCGTTGCAGAGAGGTGTAAAAGGGGCGTGGCCTCAGAACACCTCTCTGCAACGCAGCCCCTGGCGCATACTGGAGGTTCCTGGTGGGCTAGTTGGCCCCAGGGACCCCAGTATTCAAGGGGAATTCGTTCCCCCTCTGCAAACGCACCAGGGGCGCGTTTGCAGAGTGCTGACAAGGAGGGCGTGGCCTCCGGTGCGATGCCAGACTTTTTTTTTTTTTTTTTTAAAAGGGGGCTGTGTGGCCCCCCTTCTTTGTAATTATTTTGGGCCCTGGGGACCCCATCCCCTAGGGCCTGACCCCCTTTTATTTAAAAAAAAAAAAGGTACGGGAAGGGGACCGCGTGGGCCCCCCTCCCGTGGCCAATTTCGACCCGGGGACCCCATCCCTTGCCACATTATTTTTATTTTTATTTTAATGGAGGGGGCTGCGTGGCCCCCCTCCTAAGGCCTCCTTAGGCCCCGGGGACCCTATCCCCCGGGGCCGGCATTTATTTATTTATTTATTTTTTTATTATTTTTGGGGCGTGGGGCCGCGTGGCCCCCCTCCCGGGCCACTACTTGCCCCGGGGACCCCATCCCCCGGGGCTGGCCCTATCCTTTGGGGTCCGCGGGGGACCCCAACTCCCCACGGACCCTGCCGGCTCCCCTCCTCCTGCGGGAGCCGGCATTGCTTTCCACATGTGGAGCTGCTAAGATGCAGCTCCCGTGTGGAAAAGCAATCGTCTTTGGTTTTGGAAGAGAGAGCAGGTTTCCTGCTCTCTCTTCCAAAACAAAGCAGTTTGCTATGACAGGACGGGAGCCGCGAGGCTCCCGTCCTGTCATAGCAAACTACAGTGTCCCGGGGGTAGGCACCCCGGGACACTGCAGGAGCCGGCCCTGGGGGGTGGTGGTCCCCAGGGCCATCAAGGGCTCCAGGAGGGGGGCCGTGCGACCCCCCTCCCTCCATGTTCAAAGCCCCGGGGAGGTGGTGGTCCCCGTAACGGACCCCCATATTTAACTCTTTAGTGCCCCGGGGAGGTGGCGTTCCCTGGGCATGTGGGGGGGCCTCAGGATTCAAGGGGACTTAATCCCCCAACTTAAAACGCACCACAGGGCGCGTTTGCACACTTGTCACATCAGGCCCGCCCCCTCCCTGCACCACTGTGCAAACGCACCCGTGGGGCGTTTTAAGTTAGGGGATTAATTCCCCTTCAATCCTGAGGGTCCCTGGGGGCCAACTAGCCCACCAGGTACCTCCGCTAAGTGCCACAGGGCTGCGTTGCAGAGTGGTGGTCCGAGGCCACGCCCCTTTTTACACCTCTCTGCAACGCAGCTATGTAGTGCTTACTGGAGATACCTGGTGGGCTAGGTGGACCTCAGGGACCCTCAGGATTCAAAGGGACTTAATCCCCCAACTTAAAACGTGCCAGGGGAGCGTTTGCACAGTGGTGCAGGGAGGGGGCGGGGCCTCATATAACAAGTTAACAATCTTGCTGTGTGGGACTTACTGGAGGTAATAAAAGTGGTAGTTGGCCCCCAAAGTTGACGTTGGGGGCTAACTACCCCTCCTGTTACCTCTAGTAAATCCCACACAGTGGGATTGCTAAAAGGTGTTTGGAGGCCATGCTCACCTTTCTCCACCACACTGAAAACGAGACTGCTATTTTATAGTTAGAAATTAGCATTTAAAAAACCTTAGAAATTCACTGAAAAAAACATAGGTTTCAGGGACGTTATAGTTAGAAATTAGCACTTAAAAAACCATTGAAATTCACTGAAAAAACCATAGGTTTCAGGTACGTTATAGTTAGAAATTAGCATTTAAAAAACCTTAGAAATTCACTGAAAAACAATAGGTTTCAGGGACGTTATAGTTAGTTGGAGATTTCACTCGTACAAAACCAGAGAAATTCCACCGTTATAGTTAGTTCAGCTAACTATAACTCGCACCCCCGCAATGCACTGCTGATGACGTCACATATTACATCATTCATGACATGGTCAGGACATCACTGATGACATCACTGATGACATATCAAATGACATGACTGATGACATCATAGCAAAAACTGTTGAACGGTATTAAACCAAATTTGGCAAGAAGCTAGATCTTGGTCCTCAGAATGTGGTTTTTGGGATTTGGTTTAAATCTGTTCAGTAGTTTTTGAGAAATTAAGGGTAAAAAACAATTGTATATTTTGGCAGTTGGGCTCACCAGAGTCCCGCAGGAGTCCCACGAGAGAGCAAAATCAAAAATGGAGCCCTAGGATTGGTTGAGAGACCAATTTTTCCTGAAAGCCTTCATGCTCTTGTGGGAGCGAGAAGGTTCCACCAGTCTTGCAAGAGCAAGCACTATGATTGGCTGGCTGTTGGAATGTTGGACATGAAGTGGCCACCATTACTGTTTTTCTCTGGATAAATGGAGGTGTTGTGGAAATGAAGTATGAAGGCTAAATAGGGGGGGCAGCAGAAAGGCATGCTGTCCCCCTAGATTTAGAGAGGAGGTGTTTAAGGTAACTACTGTGAAGACAATAAATGTATATTGTTTTTAACAGATTTTTATGATCTTGCGGGACTCTCGCGGCATCGTGATTAGTAAAAAGTAGTAGCTGAGTTCTCAGTACACTCTATTAGTAGGAATGCATATTTTGGTCCTTGTTTTTGAGAGGAAGTGTGTAAGAGATAAATACTGTGATGATTAGAAGGTTAATCTTTTTTTATGAAGATAATAATACAGAAACACATCTGTCCAGAGATTTACAGCACTATCTGCACCAACTCTGGTGATAACCTACAGCTAATATTCAAGTAAGCGCAAACTATTGTACTGCATTTACCATAATGCTAAGGGACAAACTGTGCTGTGATGTGAGGGAGTATGCTCCCATCACTATTCTGTTTAAAAAGGCTCCCTTGTGCCAGCGAGCTGACGAGCTTTTGGAGATGCATCTGTGCGCCAGTGAGAGGTACTGCGACCTGAGAGGACCATGGCAATTTTCTCAACAACCCCTGATGTAATTAATTTTTTTGATCTCTACTGTTGGGATAGAATCCAGAAACACATGTGTCTAGAGATTTACAACACTATCTGCATGAACTATCAACTCTGGTGAAAAACTACAGCTAATATTCAAGTAAGGGCAAACACTGTACTGCATTTACAATAATGCTAAGGGGCGAACTGTGCTGTGATGTGAGGCAGTGTGCTCCATCCCTCTTCTATCTTTGAATATACTCTAGTATGCAGACGTGTTACTATAGGAAGTAGTCTTACTGGAGATAGTGTTTATCAGAGACTACTATTTACACCCATCAGCTTTGTAAGAGTTGTGAATAGAGTATAGTGAGTAGAATTTAGTCTCTTCCCACACCATACTATGCACACCCATTATCAGAGAGAGGGGTGTTAGCAGGAAGGACAGTCCCTGGACAGAACATACTATTACTCAAATGTAATCCAAGAGAGAGGTCTCAATGGAGAGGCCAGCCTCTCCCCACACAGCCTACTATGCATATCCGCCATCTGAGACAGAGGTCTGACAGAAGAGGCCAGTCCATGCACACATCCTACTATGTACACCCGTAATATGAGAGAGAGGTCTGCTAGGAGAGGCTAGTCCATGTACACACCCTAATATGCACACCCGGCTTCTGAGAGAGAGGTCTGACAGTAGAGGCTAGTTCATGTACACACTCTACTATGCACAGCCATCATCTGAGACAGAGGTTTGACAGAAGAGGCCAGTCCTTGTCCACACAATACGTAAATTCATCATCTGAGAGATAGGACTTAGTGGAGAGGCCAGTTTCTCTCCATACACCCTACTATGCAAACAAATCATCTGAAAGAGCAGTCTGGAAGGAGAGGGCAGTCCATGTACACACCTTACTATGCACTCTCGCTATCTGAGAAAGAGATGTGAAAAGAGTGAAAATTCATGCAGACCTCTCATGTAAGAGAAAAGTCTGAGGGAAGAGGCCAGGCTCGCCTCACACTTTTCAATGCACACCCATCATCGAAGAGAGGGGTCTCAGCAGAAAGGCTAGTTACTCTCTATACCCTGTTACACACATCTGTCCTCCAAGAGAGAGGTCTCTGTGGAGAGTTTGCTCCCTCTACACACTCTAGTATGCACACCCTTCATGCAATACAGAGGTATAACTGTAGAGGCCAGGCCATCCCTATGCTCTACTACACACAACTGTGATCTAAGAGAGAGGTCTAAGTGAGGAGGCTAGTCTCTTCCCATACCTTACTATGCATACTTGTAATTCAAGAGTGAGATGTCAGCAGAGGACTAGATAGATACAGTTATTATGCATTGTTATTAAAAACCGTAGCATACATTAACCCATTTTAAAATGGCTACAGCAAGATTCTTTAAAACATTCGAAAACATAAATAGTAAAATTAGAAATATTACAATTTATAGCAATTATCTATGACTTGGGTTAAAAGTGAGTTCAATTAAGTGTCTGTAGACTTAAAACGAAATTGCCTCGCAGTGGCCTAGTTTTTTTCTAGCACACTTTCAAATTTTTTGTAAAGTGATAGTTCAAAGTCATGTTCATTGGCTTAAAGCATGCTATCACAGCCTGCCTGCAGGGGCGTATACCACGTTGGTTGAAAGGTGCTCTTAGCAATGCCCTCCTTTTGTTCATAAGACCAGGGAAGGCACAAGGTATGTAAACAATGTTTTCCCCCCCAATTTTGCACAACCTGCAGCAAGCCATTTAGGTTTCCCGAAGCCAAGGCACAGTATGAGCATGTCCTGGAAGAAGGCAAAATAGTATTGAATGAAAAGCTCTTTTAGATGCCTGGACCATCCGGCCTCAAGGTAAGGCTGACTTTTATAGTCCTTTAGGACCATTCAGGCATGAGATCTGGTTAATAGTATCTCTTTGTCTTTAGCCGCAGAGATTTTTTTCATCATGCCATTTATTGTTTTTTTGAACGACTCTAAAGGCAGGGACATTTCTCATAGTGATTGAACGCCCAGATCACCAATGGTCAATTCTAGATACCGGCGAGAGGGTGCATTTTTGTTTGTTTGTACTTCGTGCCAGAGGGCTTTACACAGTCGGTTAGCTAGCTGACAAAGACTTTATTCTTTTGCACACTTTAATATATGCATCCTTTCTCACAATTACTTGGTTCATTAGCCCAAACTCAAGCCTTATGTGGGCCTGTGAGGCGTTGGAAGGAAGATGGAAAAGTGATCTAAATATTTTCATGGTGATCGAATTTAAAAGTGTTGCGTCTTTACCTCATAGCATCTCACTTCCATAAGACAGGATTGCTGATAATATTGCTGCAATTACCTTTAGCAGTGGCAGGAAACTTGGGCTGTCTAGTGATCTCCGTAAAGTGTGAAATCAAAGAAGTAAGGCGTTACCCTTCCCCTGGAGCTCCAGCCTGTGCTGGTTGGAGGTGCCTTTGTCGGAAAATAATACTCCAAGATGTCTGTAAAGTTTCACTGACTCTCGTTTTTGGCCTTATAAGTGCCATTTGTGTTTTTTCTGTAACCTGTTCTCACTGCCATGACCTTAGTTTTCTTCCGATTTAATGACAAGCCATTGGATATTGTATAATGTGATGGGCTGTCAATAAAACGTTGTAGACCAATTTTTGTTTGAATGAGGATCTGCATACAAGATACTGGAAATGTGCCTGTATCCTAATTTAGGGGTGTGGGCATTTACCTCATCCAGGGCTGGGGTAAGGTCAGCCAAAAAAAGTTTAACAGGTATGGCGCCAATACACATCCTTGCTTTTGATCTTGGGAGGTTTTTATTTTTCTGGACAAGAAAGAGCCGTCTCCTATTTTTACTCTTGCCCAAGTGCCAGGAGTAACAGCTGTATTGCTTTCAGAAGACACACGGGAATGCCTCAGCATACCAGTTTTAGGAGATTTCACAGCGCACAGTCAAATGCGGCCTTAAAGTCCACGAAACAGAGATAGGTTGCTTGCTTGTTTAGCTCTAATGCATCTGTTATTACCTAGAGGGGCATATTCTCAAGGACTTATCGCCGAGTTATCGGCACTTTAGCGCAGCAAAAGTGGCGAAAGAATTATCGCCCCATTCTCAAGCTGGTGCAAACAGCCCATATCGCCAGTTTATCAGCGATAGCTGCCGCAAAAAACATCACCACGGATGAGAGAGACAACTAACGCTAATGATATGCAGAGTAGGCGTTCCCGTGCAAAAACACACAAAAACACCACTTCGCGATATTCTCAACGACCAGCCAGATCTGCGATGCGACCCAAAAACAGGCGATAAGGCGCGTTAGCAGCAGGGATTTAACACCTGCCTTTTACTGGTGTTAAGCAGGATGACTACCTGCAGTATGAAAGGGAGACCAGCCCAGAGCCACACCTGAATACCAACACATGTCATGGAGACACTGATCGTGCAGCTCGGAGACCCGAGAGGGCCACAACACCCACCGCCACCACCCCCAGCCCCCCCGGACCACCACCCCCCTGACTACCACTGAGGCAGCGCAGAACAGGACAGTGGACGTTCCCAAAACGCATCAGCCTCAGAGACTCAACCCCAGAGGAAGTCATTGCCCACTACAGGCACAAAAGGACAACCATCCTCCGCATCCTGACCCACATTGCCCACAGGGTGATGGTACCAACACAGCGGACAACCAACATCCCTCCGCAGACAAAGCTGCTGGCTGTGCTGCACCTGTTGGCCCCTGGCACCTCCCAAACAACAACTGCCAGAGTCAGAGGAGTCTCACGGCCAGCCCTATCAAACTTCCTCACCCATGTCATGGATGCATGTCCACAATAGCAACGGCGGGCCCCTATATCTGCACCACACGACAGTTCCAATTCGTAGTGTTCCTGCGCAATCAACCCCAATGCCAGCCGTTGCCAGATGCCACTGTTCCCCAGACCCAATACTGTAGTAACTGAAATGGGGGTGCGCATGGTCATGAAGTCCAGTAGTCAACAGTAGTGTAAAAACAGTCCTTTATTACAAATACACCAAAAAACAATACGAAAGCACAGCCAACGCCCAACGGGGAACTTCATCAGGGCACCGTGTGGATTCATGTAACTGCATATGCTGCGGGAACTCCCCAATACCATTCCATACTCCGGAAGTCAGTATCCAGAAACCTGTTGGACAAATGGTGACAATGGTCAAGCGTCCGTATAGTCACAAACCTAATCTGGTACAGTGTATAGCACTTGGACAAACCAGAATGCTCACAGGAAAGACAAATCCTGCACAAAAAGACCGTAACAAAAGTACGTGTGGTCGTAACCTACATAGGATAGAAAAGGAAGGTTACGGTCACACTAACTTCTGTTACGGTCTCATGATGCAGGATTACTCATACCTGTAAGCATCACGGTTTATATCAGCTTGATACCCCTGCACCTTCACTCCCCCACCCAGCCACGAGGGCGCCACTGTGACCGGTGGTGCCTACGTGATCCTGTGCGCCTGGTGCACCCCAGCCCTGGTCCCCAGACCAGTCCGCCAACCAATGATGAGTGCCCGCCCCTGCGCACCCAGGCCTCAATGCTCACCTGCCGCCGCCGGCGTGTCTCCAAGAGGCCCCACCACGTGCCGGTGCAACCTCCTCAGCCGAACGCTGGATTCCGTGCCACAGGCCCCCAGTGCACCCTGCAGCACCGCAGAGTCATGTCTGTGCAGCCAGCTGCCCTCGGCCTATACTGCGGTCCAGCTGGGATCACAATTCAAATTGAATCTTGATTGGCAGGACGGCATAGCGAGGCCTACGCATCATCGCAGACTGCACACCCGCTCAGCTCTGGTGCCACTAACTCAGTGCACCGCAAGTCACCGTCCCTTGGCGGTAGGCCCGTGCCGGCCAAAGTGCCATGGATGCCACCAACTCTGTGCACCTCAAGTCACCATCCCGTGGCGGTAGGCCCGTGCCGGCCAAAGTGCCACGGATGCCACGAACTCTGTGCACCTCAAGTCATGGGCCCTTTATGATTGAGTCTCGTGGTGCGGACGCCATCATGTCACCTCTGGCAGTGGGGAATGTGATGTGGTAGGGCCCTAGGCCCTCATGCATAAATAATTACCACACGGACACACTCAGCTAGATAGTGGAAATGGCCTCGGGCACATGTGCCCGGCTCCTTTTATTGGCAGGGTCACATGTCCTGTGACGCCTGTGCTGGATGGGTGTGGTGTGGGTGTGAACCAGCCCTCAGGGAGTGGCTGGGGCATGCTGACAACTAGACCTGTGATCAGAAGATCACTACAGGGAAGACCTGGAACATGTAGAGTTGTCCCCCCCCTGTATGCGTAAGCAGAGTGGGCTGGCCTGGCGTATGCCAGTCCAGCATAGGGGTGTGAACGATGACCCCGGCGCTCTGGGCGTGTTTCCATTCTGGGCTGGACAAGAAGGTAACTAATGCGTGTGTCTCTGATGTGGTGTCAGCGCAAACCGGTCCGCAATCGGTAATGTTGCACCCTGAGACTCAAGTCCCACAACATGTGCAACTTGGACGTAAGGGGGAATCACTGACCCTACATTCATCCATACTTCCATACTTGAATGATCATAGACATGACACATCCGTGTGAATTTGATTGTTTAATGCACATTCAGTGGAGTGTTGTGGCTGGAGCAGAACAGGGCCATGCAAACCCCACTTTACATTGTTGGCCCATGGAGGGCCAGCCAGAGTCCCTCAGGAAATGACAAGTACATCGGAAGAGGAAGAGTTCAGTCCGCAGTCTGATAGCTGTGTCATTGGTGACCAAACAGAATATGGCAGTCCATGTCGAGGTCCAAGGTGAGTGTCGCAGAGTGTATCGGGGGACAGTTGAAGCTGATGATGCAGAGGGCAGAACCAAGCAGAAACAGGCCATATGGCGGAGATGAATGCTACCGCTTCCTTCTTACCACTAAGGCAGAATCATCCGCATCTTCGTCCTCTGATGTCTCATGTGCCTCACATGTGGGTGGTGGTGTTTTCTCTGCAGCACTGTGTGGCACTGACACATCAGGGGCCGGAGGTGGATTGGCTGCCGTACTGTGTGGCACTGACACATCAGGGGCCGGAGGTGGATTGGCTGCCACACTGTGAGGCACTGACACATCAGGGGGCGGAGATGTGGATGTCGAAGCAGCAGCAGCATTCATATGCGCCAAGCCTTGTGGCAGCAATGCCATGACAAGGATCTGCAGGGCATGTTAGATCCCAGCTACATCACGCTGGTGTGCAGCAGTGGCAGCCATTCTTTCCGCCTGCATCCGCTCCCTGTTCTCCATGATCCTCCGCATGACTCCCAACTCCCGGCTGACATCGCTGGAGCCACTCTGACTAGACAGTTGTCCTTGTCTCAGAGTCAGGACTCCAGCGATGTCAGCGATCGATCGTTGGAGAGCATGGAGCAGACTGTGGGTGTCCGTTAGGGACTGTAAGTGGTCCCTGATGAGACTTAGACACCCACGTTTGGCATTGAGTTTGGCTGCCATGAGGTTGAACCCCACCCGCACCTGATCAGCCATCTTCTCCTGGCACCCTAACACACGGCGTTGGAAGGCCATGTGTTGTTAGTGGGGGTCCTGGGAGACAGCCGTGGTGGTGGGTGCTTCCTGCTGTGTGGTCTGTGCAGGGGGTGGGGTTTCCTCAATGCAGCTGGGCTGCCCTGCTCCTGCAGGTGGGATGCCGAAGCTGTCCATGAGCCATTGGAGGGCGTCGGTGTCGATGGAGGGGAGGTCATCTTCATCATCAGTGAAGAGGTGTACCGTCTGCTTTGCAGGGGGTGTTGATTCACCCTCTGCAATGTAAAGGGGAGATTCAGTTTAACATTGTTATCACATGTATGTTGACGCATTGTACAGGTTTACATACAAACTGCATGACAATGTACATTGTGACTGTTTGGGGGAGCTGCCTATTTGATGCGGGACAGTGGACATTTCGACAACATCTCGGATGTGTGTTTGTACTTGTGCATGGATTTGTTGTGAGATTAGTGATGTGCGGGGAGGGCCCCCTCTGGGCACATAGTCGACGGGGGCCTACTTGCTGTTTCTAGGTGTGCTGCAGTGTGCCAAGTCGATCAGGGACATGATCCAGAGTCATTGTGGGTGTGCACTGTGCTATACTTAATTGTGCATGTGTGCCATTGTGCCCATCTCCCCCCGTCCCCCCAGGCCCTGGTCGTTACTCACCCAGTTGCTGTTGTGTCAGGTCATGTTGAGCAGTGTCCGGTCCCCAAACTCCTTCCACCGTCTCCACACTGATGACTGTGGACACCATTTCCTCCATCTCGTCCAGCTCCTCCTGTGGCGCTGGACTCCCACCTCCAGTCTGCATTGCTGCCTTCTGGTTGTTGCCGAGTTTCTGCTTGGTTTTGCGTTTCACATCATTCCAGCGCCTCTTGACCTCTTCCATTGTCCTCCTCAGCACTCCGATTGCATTCACCTTGGCCACGATGGACTGCCATATTCAATTTTTTGTCGCCAATGACACATTGGAGGTGACAAACAGTTGTTGATGGTATTTCATCCACTCCGTTATCAGGATCCTGTTTTCCTGCAGACTGAACCGCGTCTTCCTCTTCTTCCTGTCCTTGCCCTTCCCTGACCCCGAGGTCCCGGCCTGGTCCTCCGGGGGGCTTGTGGGGTTCTGCTCGTCCTCTGTTCCTGCTCCAGCTACCTCCATTGTGCTTCGCAGTTGTTTTGTTTTTGTTTGTGTTTTTTTTTTCTGCTTTTGTAGAGATTTTTCCCACCTGACGTGTGTGAATTGCAGGCCGGGCGCTGCTTATCACTGATTTTTGTATCGCGGTTGGGTCTATCGCGACTTTTTTCGCGTTCGGGTTTGGATTTTTATCGCTGTCCTGGTAATGTTATCGCGGACATTTGACGCGTTCTTGGGAGACTATCGCATGTTACCGCCGTGTTGAGAATACGACGTTAACACGGAGTTATTTTCCCACGATAAACAGCGATATGAAAACATGCGTTAGCCTTTTTTGGCGATGATTATCGCACATTCTTGAGAATATCCCCCAGAGTGTTAACAATTTAGTTGCCGTGCTGACCTCTTGGATGAAACCAGACTGGTTGGGGGCAATAATGTGCTTTTCTTCCACCCAAAGGAATAGTTCAGTTAGTGGAAGGCCTGCAAAATGCTTTGCCTTAGTTTCTAACCAAGTAATGAGATGCTAATTTTCTGGCCTGTGAGGGTCACCCCCTTTAAAGATCGGGTTTACTATGGAGCCTCGCCATGAGTCCGGGATGATTTCTAAGTATGGAGCACTGCTGTAAAATGCTGTTAGGCAGGCTGCACAGAAGGTAGGGTTTGTTTTATACAGTGCTTGTGGAATTCCATTCAGACCCGGTGCTCCATCTCGCCTGCAGTTCTGAATAGATTTGCATGCTTGATCCTCCGAAAAGCTGAGCAGGTCATCATCTGGATTCGTGGCGGTTGATGGATTCGCATTTCCTGTCTCTTGGTTGGGGAGAGTTGAGTCCTTGGGGGTTTGGTTAAAGTGTATGGTTAGAAAATTACTCCAGCTTGTTTCTGTTAAACTTGAGCTTGAAACAGTATTTGAGGCTCTGTTCAGGCTGGTAACCACCCTCCAGAAGTCTCTTAAGCTTTACTTTTTACTGAGGTAAATGCTTGTGCCCAAAAATTTTGTTTTGCTGTTATTTTTTCCTCCCAAACTGTTTTAGCTTGAATCGTAAAGTTTCCAGGCCACCTCCTAGCCAGTCTCAGGATATTGTTACGGTTCCTCCTTGCAATGTGGCATGAGGTAGATATTTTAATACTTTTTAGGTCTTCGGAGCACTTTGTGGCTTGGCGTTTGCATTGGTGACTGTTTGACGGTTAGATATTTATTAGATTGTTTGTAAAGAGTGCCTTTTTTTAAATCGAGGTGGGGTGGTCTTTATTAAAACATTGCCTAACAAGGGTTGAAGTGGTTTCCCCAATTGGCCCTATAGTGTCATCAGACCAGTGTAACTTCTTTTAGTTTATTGTTTTAAGTACCCCTGGCAGGGTGCTTGCCCGGTGATGGAAGAGGCATTGGACATTAATCTCTATAATTTGCTGCCCATGGTGGCTTTCATCCATTTTTTTAATCTGATATAATATGATTAAATGGAGTAGGGGAAGATTTACCACTGTAAAAAGGAAGCTGCTGCTCGAGTAGAATATCTACTCGAGTAGCAGAAAGCAGCAGCGCCCTCCGGTGCGTTATGTAGTGCCGTTTGCGCTTACTTTGCAGCGTGGGACAAACTCCTGGTGCTAAACATTAGGGCAAACAGCGCAACTTAACAGACTCCACTGCGGCAGAACTCCGCAGAGCGCAGAGGCTTTTTCTGCACTTCGCGGAGTTCCGCAAATTGGAACTTCGCAAACTCTGCCTAGGCCTACTTACTGTCCTGTCTTCGCTCTATCGTAGGATCTTCATCAGTCACGGTTGTGTATTTCGTGGTTTGAGTTTCACTAGTTCAGGGTACGATTACTGGGGTGCTTTTCATTTTGTTCCTAACCTTATGTTGCTTTTTCTTCTGTTTTTGGCATTATTTTTTCTGGTCGAGCTTGGGGTGGTAGAGGAGCTTTGGGGAGGTAGCCTTCCCTTATGTTGGCCTCATCTTTGATGAGCTCGCTTTCCTCCTTCTTTGGCATTGCGAGTCAGCAGTCTTCCTCTTTGCTGGCTGTACTGGTCTTTGCTTTATTGGACTCACACTGCCTGTTGCGTTGCTGGATTCGTTGCGCTGGTGGGGCAGGACTTTTTTGCACCGGGAGAAGTCAAAATTAAATTTAAGGTCTTCTATTTGGGTATTCAGGTTGGCTTAGAGAGTTGCAAGTTTGTTAGCCACCGGTGCGCAGTTACAGTCTACGAAAGTTGCTGCAGTGTAATTTTGAGCCCGGATTATCAGATTGTTTAAGTCAGCCAACTTGTGATCGATTCCAGAAACAGCTTCTGCCTGCAAATCCATTTTATTTGACTGGTATGGCAAGGCTACTAGTGTCAGCTGAGACCTTCTGAATAAAACATCCCATACGGCCCCTGGTCCCATTAATACTGAAGAGCCTTGTTTTTGGAAAGACTCAGTGGAGTTTTCTTCCAGGCTCTTGCTCCCTCTGGATGTTCCTATTTGAGACCCTGTGTCTGTTTTAGACTGGGTATTTTGGAGCCTGGTGATAGAGTTATTGGTTTGACATAGAGAGTTCCGTCATAGATTTCCCCCCTGCTCTTGGGAACATATGATGTCAGACCACAGTTCCTCTCTTGTTGGGGTTAGGCTACGGGGTCAAATGTCACCCGAGCGTTGGTCACTTTCAAAAGTGAAAATAGATTGAGATGTGCCCAGTCAGGGGCTTGGCAGTTGCTGTTCTGGTGGTCCATTTACTTTGTGATTCAGTGAGTTTTGAGCATCCAGGTGCGATTTAGTTTCCAGGCTGTTTTAACCCCTGACAATTTTTACTCTGACTTCAATCAGTGGTGGAACAACATTTATTAATAATGGTCTAGGGGTTGTTTGAAATGAAAACGAACGGTGAGATGTTTATGGTGATGATGATCTTAGCGAGAGTAACCCCAGGTCAGTAATCAGACCCCAGGCCGGTGTCAGCGGAGAGGCCAGTCTCTCTCCAAACTCTAGTATGTACACTTTTAAATGAATAGAGAGGTCTTAGCAGAGGAGCAAGTCCCTCCAGGCATTCTATTACGCACAGCCATCATCCAAAAGAGGGGTCTAAGTGGAGAGGCCAGTTCCTCCATACACACTACTATGTACACCTGTCATCTGAGAGAGAGGTCTGTGTCAAGAGGCCAGCCTCTCTCCACACTCTACTACACACATCTGTCATGTGAGAGATGGATCTCAGTGGAGAGGAAACTCTGTCTCACATACTACTATTTCTCTACAATTTTGTCGCTATCCCGCAAGCTTACAAGCTTTAGGGAATGAAACTTGTTGCATGGACATGTGCGATTAAACAAGAGGCTCGCAAAACCTGAGGGAAGGTTCACTGACAAAATATCAACGTTAAAAATATAGAAGTAAAAAATATCAATGTAAAAATATAGGATGCAAAAATAACGACTCCCTATACTTAAACAGGTAAGTACAAAAATATCGGAACAAAATATCGATGTAAAAAATATAGTTGTACAAAATATCGAATTTTATATATAAATAAATATATATGTATATATATATTCACTGAAAAAACCATAGGTTTCAGGCACGTTATAGTTAGAAATTAGCATTTAAAAAACCTTAGAAATTCACTGAAAAAACCATAGGTTTTAGGGACAGTTATAGTTAGTTGGACATTTCACTCGTACAAAACCATAGAAATTCCCCCGTTATAGTTAGTTCAGCTAACTATAACTTGCGCCTCCGCAATGCACTGCTGATGAAGTCACATATTACATCACTAATGACATGGTCAGTGACATCACTGATGACATCACTGATGACATCTCAAATGACATCACTGATGACATTTCAGTGAATATATATATATATATATATTATCTACTGGCGGTCGCCAGTAGATAGTTATAGTTAGGACCTATTTTCCATAGGAAATCCGCAACATTCTATTTGCAATAACGTTGGTGCCGGTTGACGAATCTTCTCGAAAGCTTCCAACTTGTTGGGGCGCTCCGGTCCGCTCCTATCCTGAAAGTCTCTGGGTGATTCGTCAAGCGGGGGCCAAGAAAAAAGGGGGGTCCCAAAATGCATTTTCCCCATTCATTTTTCCATAGGAACCTTTAGTCGCAGCTACAGCCCGAACTGCTGAAAGGAATTACACAAAATTTGGCAAAGAGGTAGCCCTTGGTTCAGTGTCATGCCTTTTGCTTAAATGGTGTAAATCCGTTCAGTAGTTCCTGAGAAAATCAAAAGTAAAGTCACATATATATCTATGGGCGAGTAGGGTCCGCGTACCCTCCCTATCACGAGCTGCATGCTAATTGGCTGTCAAGTGGCTGTCAACATGCCAAATCAGGAAGTGTTGGCAGCCATTTTGTCCCTCAGTAGAACCGAGGGACAGAAACAAGTGCGCAAAACGCACAAAGGGGGCAAGGTAGAAACAACCTGACCACCTAGGTCTGCTCAGGGGGTCCCACAAGGACCCCCTGGGCAGAAAAAAGCATTTAAAAAAAAAAAAGAAATTGGCGGGATGCGCTTAGGGTGCGCGGATCCCGATTGTATTTTGCCCCCGGGTGGCCCAAGTCCCGGGGGCATGCGGGGGTGGGTTTATGTTTTATATGGGGGGCCTCTAAGGCCCCCCAAGCCCCAGGGACCACCACCCCCCGGGGCTTTATAAAAAAAATGGGGCGGGAGGGCTCTCCGCCCTCCCGCAGCCCCGGGGACCGCCAGCCCCCGGGGCTTCTGTTTTTTATTTGAAATTACCTGTGTGGGGGGGCTCCAGCCACCCCACATGCCCCGGGGACCGCCACCTCCCCGGGGCACTTAGAAAATAAATGTGGGGGTCCGTTACGGACCCCCAGAGCCCTGGGGACCACCACCTCCCCGGGGCTGTGCAATTGAAGGGAGGGGGGCCATGCGGCCCCCCTCCTGGAGCCCTTGATGGCCCTGGGGACCACCACCCCCCAGGGCCGGCTCCCGCAGTGTCCCGGGGTGCCTACCCCTGGGACACTGTAGTTTGCTATGGCAGGGCGGGAGCCTCGCGGCTCCCGTCCTGTCATAGCAAACTGCTTTGGATTTTGGAAGAGAGAGCAGGGAAACCTGCTCTCTCTTCCAAAATTGAAAGCAGATTGCTTTTCCACACGGGGAGCTGCATCTTAGCAGCTCCCCATGTGGAAAAGCAATGCAGGCTCACGAGGGACGCGGGGAGCTGGCGGGACTGTGGGGGGATTGGGGACCCAACACAGTCCCCAACGGAGAGGGCCAGCCCCGGGGAATGGGGTCCCCAGGGCAAGTAGTGGCCCAGGAGGGGGGCCAGGTGACCCCCCTCCCCCAAAAACAATTTAAAAAAAAAAAAAAAAAAAAAAACAGAAAGGTTGGCCCTGGGGGATGGGGTCCCCGGGGCCTTAAATGGCCTGAGGAGGGTGGCCAAGCAGCCCCCCTCCAAATATTTAAAATTTTTAAAAAAGAAGGCATGCCCCGGGGATGGGGTCCCCGCGGCCAATATAGGCCCAGGGAAGGGCGGCCACGCGGCCCCCTTCCCGTTTTCTTTTTTTTTTTAAATGAAAATCCTCATGCCCCGGGGGATGGGGTCCCCAGGGCCAAAAGAGGCCTAGGGAAGGGGAGCCACGCAGCCCCCCTCCCATACAAAAAAAAAAATAAAAAAGACCGACATCGTGCCGGAGGCCCCGCCCCCACCCTGCAGCAGTCTGCAAACGCGTCCCCTGGTGTGTTTGCAGATGGGGAACGAATTCCCCTTGAATACTGGGGGTCCCTGGGGGCCAACTAGCCCACCAGGAACCTCCAGTATGCGCCAGAGGCTGCGTTGCAGAGAGGTGTACAGAGGCCACGCCCCTTTTACACCTCTCTGCAACGCAGCTCTGTGGCGCTTTTGGAGGTACATGGTGGGATAGTTGGACTCCAGGGACCCTCAGGACTCAAGGGGACTTAATCCCCCAACTTAAAATGCGCCACGGGAGCATTTGCACAGTGGTGAAGGGAGGGGGCGGGGCTTCAGGTGACATGTGTGCAAACAGGCCCCGTGGCGCATTATAAGATGGGGAATTAAATCCTCTTCAATCCTGAGGGTCCCTGGGGGCCAACTAGCCCACCAGGTACCTCCAGTAACTACGAATTCCGATTTACTCACCTGTTATCAGGAGAGACCACAGTGCTGCATCTTTGAGCCCAGTACTAATCCTGGAAAGTAATTTTAACCGTACTTACCAGTAACTTGAATTTCCTTCCATAGGATATCATTGCCTGCTTTTTGCTGAAAAAGTTTCTAAGTGTCGATTTTTGAAACTTACAAATATTCCTCTAAAATCAGCAGAACTACGAATTCCGATTTACTCACCTGTTATCAGGAGAGACCTCAGTGCTGCATCTTTGAGCCCAGTACTGATCCTGAAAAGTAATTCTAACCAAAACTTAACAGTAACTTGAATTTCCTTCCATAGGCTAACATTGACTGGTTTCACTTGGAAATTCTTCTAATTCACCAAATTTGGCAAAAAGGTAGCCCTTGGTTCAGAGTCGTGCCTTTTGCTTAAATGGTGTAAATCCGTTCAGTAGTTACTGAGAAAATCAAAAGTAAAATCACATATATAACTATATCTATGGCCGCGTAGGATCCGCGCACCCTCCCGATCAGGAGCTGTATGCTAATTGGCTGTCAACACTCCAAACCAGGAAGTGTTGGCAGCCATCTTGTGCCTCGGTAGAACCGAGGCACAAGAAAGCAGTAAAACAAGTGCGCAAAACAAGAAAAGGGGGCAGGGTAGAAACACCCTGACCCCCTAGGCCTGCTCAGGGGGTCCCACAAGGACCCCCAGGGCCCAAAGGGCTCCCGCGCTTCGTTGTTAATTGGCCCCAGGGTGGGCCAAGTCCTGGGGGTTTATTCATAATATGTGGGGGGCCTCTAAGGCCCCCCCAAGCCCCGGAGACTACGGGGACTGCCACCTCCCCGGGGCTTTCAAGATGTTGGGAGTGGGGCCGCGAGGCACCCCTCCTGGAGCCAGTGATGGCCCTGGGGACCACCACCCCCCAGGGCCGGCTCCTGCAGTGTCCCGGGGTGCTCACCCCGGGACACTGTAGTTTGCTAGGACAGGACGGGAGCCTTGCGGCTCCCGTCCTGTCATAGCAAACTTGCTTTGAATTTTGGAAGAGAGAGCAGGAAACCTGCTCTCTCTTCCAAAATTCAAAGCAAATTGCTTTTCCCCACGGGGAGCTGAATCTTAGCAGTTCCCCATGTGGAAAAGCAATGCCGGCTCCCGCAGGACGCGGGGAGCCGGCTGGACCGTGGGGGACTTGGTGTACCCCAACAGTCCCCAAAGGATAGGGCCAGCCCTGGGGGATGGGGTCCCCGGGGCAAGTAGTGGCCCGGGAGGGGGGCCACGCAACCCCCTCCCCCAAATTATCAACACAATTTTTTTTTAAAAAGGCCGGCCCCGGGGAATGGGGTCCCCGGGGCCTAAGGAGGCCTGAGTAGGGGTCAACGCAGCCCCCCTCCATGAAATATAAAAAAAAATATGTGGCAATGACCCAGGGGATGGGGTCCACGGGCCGAAATTGGCCACGGGAGGGGGGCCCACGCGGTCCCCTTCCCGTTCCATTTTTTTTTTTTTAAATAAAAGGGGGTCAGGCCCTGGGTGATGGGGTCCCCAGGTCCCAAAATAATTAAAAAGAAGGGGGGCCACACAGCCCCCTTTTAAAAAAAAAAAAGAAAAAAAACCCGGCATCGCGCCGGAGGTTACGCCCCCTCCTTGGCAGCACTCTGCAAACGCGCCCCCTGGCGCGTTTGCAGAGGGGGAACAAATTCCCCTTGAATACTGGGGGTCCCTGGGGGCCAACTAGCCTCCAGTATGTGCCAGGGGCTGCGTTGCAGAGAGGTGTTCTGAGGCCACGCCCCTTTTACACCTCTCTGCAACGCAGCTCTGTGGTGCTTAATGGAGGTAGCTGGTGGGCTAGTTGCACCCCAGGGACCCTCAGGATTCAAGGGGAGTTAATCCCCCAACTTAAAATGCGCCACAGTGGTGGTGAAGGGAGGGGGCGGGGCTAAGGGTGACATGTGTGCAAACAGGCCCCGTGGCGCATTTTAAGATGGGGAATTAAATCCCCTTCAATCCTGAGGGTCCCTGGGGGCCAACTAGCCTACCAGGTACGTCCAGAAAGCGCCACAGAGCTGCGTTGCAGAGAGGTGTAAAAAGGGGCGTGGCCTCTGAACACCTCTCTGCAACGCAGCTCCCTGGCGCATACTGGAGGTACAGAGTGGGCTAGTTGGACCCCAGGGACCCTCATGATTCAAGGGGACTTAATCCCCCAACTTAAAACGCGCCACGGGGCGCGTTTGCACAGTGGTGAAGGGAGGGGCGGGGCTTGAGGTGACATGTGTGCAAACAGGCCCTGTGGCGTGTTTTAAGTTGGGGGATTAAGTCCCCTTCAATCCTGAGGGTCCCTGGAGTCCAACTAGCCCACCAGGTACCTTCAGTAAGCACAACAGAGTTGCGTTGCAGAGAGGTGAAAAAAGGTGCGTGGCCTCGGAACGCCTCTCTGCAACTCAGCTCTGTGGTCCTAACTGTAGGTACCTGGGGGGCTAATTGGGCCCCAGGGACACTCAGGATTCAAGGGGACTTAATCCCGCAACTTAAAACGCGCCATGGGGCGCGTTTGCACACATGTCACCTCAGGCCCCCTCCCTTCACCACTGTGTAAACGCGCTCTATACCGCATTTTAAGAGGTAGTTTTGATCCTCCTGCCCTATTATGTACTAGGGACTTACAGAGGAGGTCATGCTAATCACAGGGGTACCCCAACGCATAGTGTTCCCTAGTGTATGTAGGTGTTTTCACTGTATTCTAAGTGTCTTTTAGCATAGCACTGGCTCTGGTTAGTCAGAGTCAGTTACCATCAGTACACGTCGGAAAAAGTTGTGGGCACAGGATGGTTTTGGAACAATGCCTCTTTCTGCTCCTCTGTTGGTTCTTTCTGCACATCTTTTGCTTCTTCCTGCACATTTCTTCATCTTTGTGGACTTCTGTTGCTTCTTTCTGCATTTCTTTTGCTTCTTTCTGTGCGTCTTTTCTTCTTTCTTCACATGTCCTACCTCTGTAGGCATAGTTAGAAACTAGCATTTAAAAAACCTTTGAAATTCACTTAAAAACCATAGGTTTCAGGCACGTTATAGTTGGAAATTAGCATTTAAAAAACCTTTGAAATTCACTGAAAAAACCATAGGTTTCAGACACGTTATAGTTAGAAATTAGCATTTAAAAAACCTTTGAAATTCACTGAAAAAACCATAGGTTTTAGGTACAGTTATAGTTAGTTGGACATTTCACTCGTACAAAACCCGTGAAATTCCCCGTTATAGTTAGTTCAGCTAACTATAACTCGCGCCCCCGCAATGCACTGCTGATGACGTCACATATTACATCACTCATGACATGGTCAGTGACATCACTGATAACATCACTGATGACATCTCAAATGACATCACTGATGACATCATCCATGTGATAATTTGATGCATCTTCTCACACCCTAATATAACTTTTGATACACCCACTGTAAATTACAGACTGCCATTGTCAAAACCATATACACTCCAACACCAATAACTACATACACACTCACTGATTCTTAGGTCTACACACACATCCACTCACTCACCAGTACAGTCACTCATACTTACGGTCACTCAGTACAGGACTATCATATGCACTCATATACCTACATAGACACTCACACACCACCACTCATCCATAGAGGTACTCACACACCTAGTCAGTCATGCAAATAATTTATCACACTGCCATTTACTCACCTATACAGTGATACACACACCAGCTCACTTACTCATACAAATACTAGCACATTCTTACGCTCTTATACAATCACTGATACAAGTACACACTCATCCATACAGCCACTCTCACAATTACACACTCTCACTTATAGCCATTTATATACTCCAACACACATATATACTGCCTTTCACATATGTAGTTACTCACACATGTACAACTGAGATATACATTCACTCACTAACACACCCATACACACACTCACCCACCCATACAGTCCATCACAGATGCACTCGTGAAACCATGCACCCAGTGAATCACCCACTCACACATCTATACACAGAGTCACACACACCCCTCCCACACAAACACTCAGGCACACATACAGATACTCAGACAACCAATCAATAACTCATATAGACACTCATGTAGCTATTCAGAAAGCCATGCAGCCACTTACACAGCAACAGACAGACGGATACAGACATTCACACAGTTTAGTCACTAACCCATGCATTCAGTAAGATACGTTTAATCACTCACTTATAGAGTCAGTCACGCACCTACTAAATCATCCATCCAGACACTTGTACACCCACTCATTCTTCAATACACCTTGGCATATATATTAACATATTTAAACTTTATAGAAACACACAGTCACTGGATGATGTCATCAGTGATGTCATTTGAGATGTCATCAGTGATGTCATCAGTGATGTCACTGACCATGTCATGAGTGATGTAATATGTAATATGTGATGTCATCAGCAGTGCATTGCGGGGGCGTGAGTTATAGTTAGCTGAACTAACTATAACGGGGGAATTTCACGGGTTTTGTATGAGTGAAATGTCCAACTAACTATAACTGTCCCTAAAACCTATGGTTTTTTCAGTGAATATATATATATTACCTTCTGGCGGTCTCCTAACTTTACTACTACTAAACTGAGACAAAATCCTAACTTTACGACTTTCGGTATTCACAAAAGGCACTTAGTAGTAGTAAAGTTAGGAGTCCCAACTTTACTACTACTAAATGCCTTCTGTGAATACCAAAAGTAGTAAGTTTAGGATTTTATCTCAGATTAGTTCTGTGAATCGGCCCCCCAGATTGTTGTTATAGATAGAGCCCATGTTATAGTCTCTGAGGAAAGCAGAAACAGCTTTATTGGCATTCTGCCTAGCCTTCTCAATCTGTGGGCAGAATTGATTTGACCACTTCCATTTCTGTCTTTGGCATATGTTAGAGTATACAACGACAGTTTGAGGGAAAAGCGACATCAGTTGTGCAAAGAGTTTGGAGGAAAGATTTCTCACCTGATAAGAAATTGGAATATAGGGTGGCCATTGGAATATACAAGGCAGAGATAAAAAAAATCCCAAGCCTCCTACTATGAGGAAAAGATCGCGTCATCCGCCATTTCCCCTAGAGAAATCTTTCTCATTGCCAAAAAACTCCTTAAAGCTCCTGCCCCTCCGACGGTACCGGATACTTCAGGTCTCCGCTGCAACAAACATGCGGAATACTTCTCCACTAAAGTGCAGAATATTCTCAAACATCTCCCCCAAAAAGATATTGATTTCCCAATCGAGTATACGATTACAGGAGAGCACAAAATAGAACATCTGTTGGAGAATTTCACTTCGATGACCCAGGAATCATTCTTAGCCACCCTGACATCGGTAAAAAGTGGGTCCCCACTTGACCCGGCACCACCTAATATCTTGAAACTGGTTGCACCGACAATTGTTCCCACGGCCACCAGCTTGATTAATATCTCACTATCCACAGGTATGGTCCCCCCTGAGTGGAAAAGGGCAATGGTCAAAGCACTGCTAAAAAAAACTAATCTGGACCCAGCCGACTTGGGCAACTATCGTCCCATTTCGCTCCTTCCTGGAATTAGTAAGATCGCGGAGAAGTATGTCAATGATTCCCTCTCCGCTTTCTTTGAGTCCAATGATCTGCTCCATCCCTCCCAAACGGGCTTCCGCCCACGCCAAGGCACCGAAATTGCCCTGTTAGCAGTGGTGGAAGAATCAAGAAGAATTGTTGACTCAGAAGGGTCTGCGGCCATAATTCTACTTGACCTGAGCGTGGCCTTCGATACGGTGAACCACCGAATCTTGGTTCACCATCTCAGGAACGCAGGAGTGATGGGCACAGCCCTATTGTGGCTAAAATCTTTCCTAGAAGAAAGATTCTTCCAGGTTTTTGAAGGCGACACCATCTCATATCCCATCCCCTTACAGTGTGGAGTCCCTCAGGGTTCATCCCTGAGCCCTACTCTTTTTAATGTTTATATGGCCCCATTGGCGGACATTGTATCCCCCTTTGGGATTCACATAGTAACCTACGCTGATGACACTCAGCTGGTTGTTGCACTGAACCATTCTGACCAGATGTCTAAGGACCTCCACTCCTTCCTTGAGTAAGTTTCCAAGTGGATGAGCTTGTCTCACCTAAAACTTAATGGTGACAAAACCGAGCTCATGATTCTTGGCAACTCCTTAAGCTTTAAATCAAGCACGATGTGGCCAGCTAGTATGGGCCCGGTGCCAGCCCCCAAAACAGAAATAAAAAGTCTGGGAATCTGGCTAGACCAGGACCTTACTCTGAAAGTGCAGGCAAGAAAGACTGCCGCCTCATGTTATGGCCTGCACAGAATGACCCGCAAAGTCCTTCCCCTTTTACCATTTCATGCAAGAAAACTGCTGATCCAGGCACTAATTGTATCAAGGATAGATTATGGCAATGCCCTTTATTTGGGTGCCCCGAATTCAGTGGTCGCGAAACTGCAGATCGTACAGAATTGTGCAGCAAGACTGCTTTCGGGGACCCCCAATCGTTGTTCAGCAAGGCCCGCGTTGAGCTCCCTCCACTGGCTTCCGGTGCAGGAAAGGATCAATTTTAAGGCCCTCTGCATCGCCCATAAGTCCCTGGAAGGGAGCGGACCTTCTATCAACAAAGCCCTGATCCGCCCCTATAGGGCTAACAGAAAACTCCGCTCAGAAGAGCTCCATCTAGCGTTAGAAGGGCAGAAGTGGTGGTCGACTTTTTTCATACAACGCCTCCAGACTCTGGAACACCCTGCCACTGTACCTTCGTAGGGAATCCAACCATTCCACCTTCCGCAAACAGCTAAAAACATGGCTCTTCCCTTAGGGCACCAATCCTATAGTTACTCTATCAGCGCTGGGATGCTCCCGGGTATCCATGCGCTATATAAAAACCATTTTCATTTCATTTCATTTCAAAGGTATCCTTCATTGTGATTTCCAATTCTACCCCAGTCAAGGTGCCTAGGCCATTGCCAACACAATGCACAATCATGAGGTCAGGGGGTTAGAGATGGAAGAAGGTTTTAACCAAAGGCAGCAATTGGTGCCACTTTAATCCTCTCTGCGCAAACCATTTAATATCCACATTTTGCAAACCTAGCTCTTTGTCAACACCTCTGTGTTCAGCATACCTTTTGCCCCAGAAAACATAGCTGTGTCCTACAATCCATATTGCTAGCATTTTGAAGGGATGAGTGGAAGGGATCCAAAAACATCTGTAGCTGAGTAAGTCAGTTGGTAGAATGAGAGGTATCTAAAATGGTAGAGAAGATGCTGTTTTAAAAAAAGGAGCTAGCTGATTGGCTGTTCAAAAACATTCTGTAGTCAAAAATAGGATGCATGTTGCTTTGTAGAAAAAGCGTCTTTCTGATTGGGTATCAAAAAACACTTTGAAAGGTACAGTAGACAGGATAAGCTATTATTTGCAAGATTCAACCACACCTGCTGTTTGCATTTGTAAGCTAGTGTGCTGATCTTGAAAATATGGCGAACTTGTGACCTGGCAGTAGAGTTGAATGTTGCAGAAACTGTTACTATGGAAACTAGGGTTAAGCAGAATGGGGGAGGGGTTGGGAGTAAACTGTGGTTTTAAAATATGAAATGGTATGTTATATATGAGTGATATGGTTTTAAAGTAAGTTTACCCAAATCAGTGCTATATTTGGAAGTGGTATGTTCTTGAAAAGTAATACTAGTATTGTTGAAAATAGGTTTTTGAACTCCTGTCAGGGTTTGCGACTCCTACGCGAAGCTACACTGCGGCACTGCGGTGGAGTAGTGACTTCTGTAAGTTAGAGAAGCAGACTGGGCACTTTTAGAAGGGAATAATATGTGTATCCAATAGAAGTGAGGTTCAGAATTTGAAAAAATGAAGGGAGCATTTTGATTTGTTACTTGCATTGATTTGTCTGGAAAAGGAGAGGGAAAGTTTTACATTACTAGTTTTATCTAATTGCAGGGTGGATTACTGTCAGGGTGACGGCGCTCCTATGGGAAGTACACCTTACCTTAGTGCCCAGTATCTATGACTCAGTGCTCGTAAGGTAGGGAGAACTACCCGTCTCCCTACAACGTGGCCTGGACCACCCAATTAGAACATCCAATTCCCCTGCAAAGGCTTAATGTCTTTCACAAAGTAAATAATAGTGTCAATTTCTTTATTCTTCTTCTTTCACACATGCACAAATCTCAGCCAACACGTGTTACGTCGCTATTCGGGTATCAAGTCCTGTGACTTCTTCAGGGCTCACAAGTTGGTGTGCCGTACTTCGCTCATGGTAATAATTCCAACCCGCAGGCTTTCTGTATCACTTCTTATTCTGTCGTTCAAGGTCCATAAAATATTTGGACTGTCCCCATTTAGTAGTGAACTCCATTCAATAACGTTTCCGTGTAAGAAACACTGTCAGCGGTAGCAACCGAATGACAGAGCAGAACTGAGAAAATGTGTCCACAAGAGCCCACAGACATGTAAACTTTACAGACTACATTTCTCATTTCAAGCACACACTTAAATTTTTATGGCCTACTTCAAGTGTACCTTTCCACAGAGTTAGTCGAAGTAGCCTAATCACTAAACCTTCTGCCAACATGTCTAAAAGCTCACTTTTCTCCTGCAGCTTCTGTTTTCACCAACTGCTCTGAATGTTGAGCCTAGCCAAATTTAAAACAGCAACCCTTCCATGTCACTGTTATAAGTCTCTCCATGTTTCTCAAGGCATACATGCATCTGTCTGTGCCTTTTGCTAGTGGCATGATACATAAAAAGAAACATACAAATAGTTGAATACCTGTGTTTCACAGCGCATGCTCTCAGAACTTGTGTTGAAGAAAGTGCATGTATTCTTTCTGCTCACAAAACAGGGCACCTGGGTATTGAACAGGCTATTTCAGAGGCTCCTTAAAACCTACATACATAAGACATCACTGTCTGTGCAACCGAATGACAAAGCAGAACTGAGAAAATGTGTCCACCAGTAGGAAAACCAAACAGGTTTTCAAGCTACCATCTTCAGATGCAAAGCACGTGTAAGAATACATGTACAGGTAGACACGGGAAAAAGCGTTTACAACGCTGGTAATACCACGCGGGTAGGTTACAACGCGGACGTTACATCGTCCGCGTTGTTACCACGCATGGCATTACATCGCAAGTCGTTTCTACGACTTGCGCTAGATGGCGCGCAAACCCAGGGAATTTGTTGGATTTTAAATCCAACACATTCCCTGTTGTTGCGCTAACTGGAGTAGGAATAGTAATTTATACTATTCCTAAGTCCAGTGTGCCATCTAGTGCAAGTCGTAGAAACAACTTGCGACGTAAAGCCATGCGTGGTAACAACGTGGACGATGTAACGTCCACGTTGTAACCTACTGCAGGGTAATGGATGGCGTAGTAACATCATACATTCGTAGACACATACCTTACTCACAAGAGGACACAGACCTTTAAACTTGACAGACTGCATTTCTCATTTCAAGAAGGCACTTACATTTTTACGGCCTACTTCAAGTGTACCTTTCCACAGACTCATACAAAGTGGCCTAATCACTAAACCTTCTGCCAACATGCCTTAAACCTCACTTTTCTCTTGCAGCTTCTGTTTTCACCAACTGCTCTGAATGTTGGGCCTAGCCAAATTTAAAACTGCAACCCTTTCCATGTCACTGTTATAAGACTCACCGTGTTTCTCAAGGCATTCATGCATCTGTCTGTGCCTTTTGCTAGTGGCATGATACATAAAAAGAAACATACAAATAGTTGAATACCTGTGTTTCACAGCGCATGCTCTCAGAACTTGTGTTGAAGAAAGTCCATGTATTCCTTTCTGCTCACAAAACAGGGCACCTGGGTATTGAACAGGCTATTTCAGAGGCTCCTCAAAACCTACATACATAAGAGCTGAGAAAATGTGTCCACCTGTAGGAAAACTAACCAGGATTTCAGGCTACCATTGTCAGATGCATAACACGCTTGTGAGAATACATGTACAAGTAGACACATACCTCACTCACAAGAGCACACAGACCTTTAAACTTGACAGACTGCATTACTCATTAAACGCACACTCTTAAATTTTTGCGGCCATCTTAAAGTGTACCTTTCAACACACTCATAAGCAGTAGCCTAATAACTAAACCTTCTGCCAACATTCCTTTCTGCTCACAAAACAGGGCACCTGGCTATTGAACAGGCTATTTCAGAGGCTCCTTAACACGTACATCCATAAGACATCACTGCCTGTGCAACCGAATGACAGAGCAGAACTGAGAAAATGTGTCCACCTGTAGGAAAACCAACCAGGTTTTCAAGCTACCATCTTCAGATGCATAACACGTGTGAGAATACATGTACAAGTAGACACATACCTCACTCACAAGAGCAGATAGACCTTTAAACTTGACAGACTGCATTTCTCATTTCAAGCAGACACTTAGGGCCAGATGTACGACCCGCCAATTTGCGAGACGCAAATTGCGTCACATTTGCGACTCACAATTTGTGACTTGCAAATTGGTATGCACAACAGTGTCTGAGACACTGTTTGCGATTCCCAATTCCCAATGGGGTAGCAATGGGGCCGCAAATTGCGAGGCTCATGAATATTAGTGAGCCACTCGCAATTTGCTACCCCATTGGGAATGGCGTGCACTCCCATGGATGGTGGCCTGCAGGGCTCAGCAGACCTCCATGTCTGGGATTGCTTTTAAATAAAGCAGTTTTTTAAAAAAATGCAGCCAGTTTTCCTTAAAGGAAAACAGGATGCATTTGAAAAAAATAAAATGAAACGTTTTCGTTTAATTTTTTAAGGGCAGGTAGTGGTCCCTGGGACCACTGCCTGCCCTTAAAAAATATTTTGGGGCCAGTCACAAAGGGGAAGGGGTCCCCTGGGGACCCCTTCCCATTTGTGACTCCATTACCACCCTCTTGAAGAGGGTGGTAATTTGCGAGTGTTTTGCGACCGCAATTGCGGTCGCAAAACATTCATACATGGGGTTGCGGTCGCTATTAGGAAGGGAACGCTCCTTCCTAATAGCGACTAGCAATTCCTAAATAGCGAGTCGCAAATAAATTGCGACTCGCTATTTAGGAATTGTACATAGCCCTTTCACATTTTGCATGCACAAACGGGTCGCAAACCCGTTTGCGCAAGCAAAATAGGGTCGTACATCTGGCCCTTACATTTTTACGGCCTACTTCAAATGTACCTTTCCACAGACTCATACAAAGTAGCCTAATCACTAAACCTTCTGCCAACATGTCTTAAAGCTCACTTTTCTCTAGCAGCCAAATTTAAAACAGCAACCCTTCCCATGTCACTGTTATAAGTCTCACCATGTTTCTGAAAGTATGAATGTGTCAAATTTAAAGGTCTGTGTGCTGTTGTGACAGGTTTGCTAATGTGCAAAATAAAGTATCCTATTTATTTATTTGTTATGGAAAGATTACCAATGTAAATGTAACTAACTGCTTTTTTGTTATTGTGAATATTAACATATATTTATTTTTAAACTATTAGTTGATGTAACAAACTATTAAAAGTATTCTTTGTTTTTTAGATATTTACTTTTTGGGGAAAAAATTGAAGATGACAAAAAAAAATGAAAAGAGAAGGCAACAAAAAAACCAATACTACTTAAAGAAAAGTGAAAACAAGAAATTAGATGAAGTGCAAAATCTTAAAGAGGAAAAAAAGACTTCTGGTAAGAGAGCTAAAGAGTTTGTTAAAACTGTTTTAAAGAGATTGGAAAAAGTTGAAAATGTTGAAACGGAAAAGAAAAGTTTTAGAACAAATCAGAAGCAAATGACAAATGGAGGTCATAAAACAAAATCATTATATGGAAAAACACTTTATATTACAAGAAGGCTAAAAGAACATCAATTCATTCGAAAAAGAGTGTTTAGAAGTAGAATACTACAAAATTTATTGATAGATTGTAAAAAATATAAAAGAAGATTAGCAGCTTATGAGAAAAACCAACAGATTCAAAGTATAGTAGATAAAGCTTTTGAAATAAAATGAAAATTATTTATATGAATATTGAAGAGAATGAGAACATTGGGCAAAACAATGGTGTTTATGAAGGAGAAAAGTAAAAGTGAAAGTCTGGTTAAAAGAGGAAACATCTGTAAAACTTTCAGTGGAGAATGAAAGCACACTTTCAGTACTGAGCCTTTCTTTAATGAAGAAAGCTATTTTCAGCAGAACACATTAGTACATGAGGTTGATACTAGTGGTCGATGCTATGAGATGAAAGATGGTTCTCCGATTCCAAAGGAAAAAATGATTCCTAGGAACGTAGCAGAAGTAATAGCTGAAGAAGTTCAAGGGAGGTGTACACAAGCTCCTGTATTTAAGTGGGATTGTAACAGTATTTGCAGTATTCAACAGGAATCTATTGACATAATACAAATTGTTTTACGAGAATATGCCCAAAAAAGTTTTAAACAGAAGATTAAGATGTTACAAGGACTAGATCAGTGTAAAATAAGAAAATATACTAAGTTGCAAGGTCATTCTCTTGCTTGTTTTTCAAGAAAACTCTGCCAAAGTACTTTTCATCATTTAAGAATGTTAGCTGTACGCCTCTCTGAAATGCGGAAGTTAGTAAGGAGACTCTACTATGTAAAAACTCCTGCATTATGTTTAAATGAAATTAATACAGCTCTTTTGCATGGTTCTATTTCAGATATAGAGAAAGTTTGTGATGATATACAGTTGTTTTTTGGTTCAGAAGATGAGTGGAGAGAAACTGAAAGTTTGATAACTGTAGGTGTTGAAGAACAGGAGAAAGAGATTAGTATTGATGTGTTTGCAAAAGAAATTACTAAGTTTAACACAGTTTCATCTGAAAAACCAAACTATAATTGTATTTGTTATCGACTTACTCACAATAGAAGTCAAACTAGGAATGTTAATTTATATTTAAAAAGTGAAAAAGAAAAGAATGACAATTGGCAGCAATTTGGTGTTTATTTGTTGGTAGAAGGTCAATTTGAATTGGGTAGTGATCAAGTTATCTGTAAGTACTTTTACAACAAATTAGAAGGAAACAAAATGCCAGCTAGAGCAGTACATAACAACTTAGAGTTGGTACTGATTCCAAAGGAACAGGCAGATTTAAATACATATGAGTCTATTCTTATTCAATCTGTACACCGATTTCAGACCATAGTTCGTATGGAGCCTAAAACAGGCAAGCTGTCACCAACAGATTTACAAAAAGGTCTCAAAGGAAGAGTTGTGTACTTACCTTTAGATTTTAAGAAAAACATTGAAACTGTTGGTGTAGACAGAGAGGAAAATGAGCCGGTAGTTATTCTAGTAAATAGTGTACCAATAAAGAGTAGAAAAATCTGGCAAGAGTTTGTCGATGTTAATAAACTTCAAAAGGCTACATTATACCTGGTACAGAATATTATTTATTATAAGAATATAAATATTGATGAACAAGTAATATACTTACAAGATGAAACTGAAATTTCAAGTGGCCAAAATGAAAAAGTGGACAAGTGTAGAGCTGAAGAGATCTATGAACATTATGCAATACATCCTCTACATTCAAAATAAATAATTGGAAACAGTATTGATTTATTTCAAATGAAAAAAGCAAAGGGAAGTCCCATGAGGGTATGGGAAAAAAGTTTAGAAGCTCGTTGTTTTCACCAGCTATTCCCCACTGGAGAAGGTGGACGATTTGATGAGCGAGATGTACAGATTCCTATTTCAGAATACTGATCAGCAAGAATATATTGTGAAGATCCAAGATTTCGGCAGTGCATTCCATATATATTTCATCTTCTGTTTGAAAGCGATTTGTCTGCACTTTCGTATGCAGTGAACCACTTATTAAAAACAGGACTTAATCTTCAACATGTTTCTGCAAAAGAGTTCATGGACAAAGTTCATCAAAGAAATGAGTATTTAGAATCGTAGTTAATTAATTTGATGGCGTGCCAATGTGGTACCAATGAATATCGGTATCGTTGTCATGGTAAACTTAACTGCATGTTAAGAAACTTTGGTACACCTACATGGTTTGTAACACTTAGCTGTGCGGAATTGCATGGGATGATTTACTTGAATCCAATTCAAATGTTAAAAACATTGAGTTGAAGACAGCTGGAGAACTCTGTTAGTTGGATCCTGTGAATGTGTGCAGGTATTTTAACCATAGATTTCAAGCTATGATGTCATTTATCTGCAATAAATACATTCCACCTCTTGGAGAGGTAACAGATTTCTTTTGGCGAAAGGACTACCAAGCGTGAGGTGCTCCTCACCTACACATGTTATTATGGATAAAGAATGCACCAACATTTGGAACAGATAGTGATGAAACTGTTATGTCTTTCTTCGAACAGTATGTCACATGTGCCATTCCAAGAAATGGAGGAGAAAAGAGCTTGAGACAAGTTTTATGGTTTCAGAGTCATCAATGTGGGAAATACTGCAGACAAAAATACAAATGTAAAAGGAAATTTTATACAAAATGTCGTTTTGGATTCCCACGCCCTATAATTTCTAAAGGAAAAGTAAATAGTTTTTTCTCAGCAGTAAGAAATACAATAACTCGAAAATCTCCCAAGAACACATACAACTTAAGAAGAACAGAAGAATCAAAGTACATTAATGACTACAATCCAGTTATTTTAAAAATGTGGAATGCAAACATGGATATTCAATATGTTGCAGATAATGCAATTGCTGTTGCTCGCTATGTTACATCATTTGATCAGATTAATGAGGTAAGACAGATTGGGCGTTGTGTTGTACGTTTTTTGCTTGTAAAAGACTTGTATGTTTGCAGACAACAGTTTTCTCTGTCTCAAGAATATGCTGTAATTATTCATAAATCTCAAGGTCTAAGTATAGACAGAGCTTTTGTAAATATTGGAAGTAAATTATTCAAAGGGGGAATGGCATATTTTACATTGTCTCGAGTAAGAACATTGTCTGGTTTGTATTTGATAGATTTTGATGATAAAAAGGTTAGTGCTGATTCAAATTGTGTAAGAGAGTACAATCGTCTAAGAAGACTTTATTTTCCTGATTTAGGTGAATATCCCATATATGAAAAACGTGTAGTATGTCCAAAACAAAAATATGTCAAACATGCAACTGCTGCTTAAAAAAAGAAAAGAACTGAAAAGAAAGTTGAAAGTGTCAAGAAACAAAAAAAGAAAAGTGTTGATGACATTGTAGGATACCAGTTGGAAAACAGTTCAGGTATCAAATGTTATGCTAATGTGATTCTTAATATTGTATTTCATCTACCACATCTTCATCATGCAAAATCGTGAAAAAAGATTCTGTTCTGCACCACATCATCTATTTCAACAATTGCCAAGTGACAGAAGTAAAATGCATAGTGCATCTGGCATTCAACATCTTTTAGATATATGTAGTGGTTCAGTGACATTTACTCTCAACATACAACAAGATGCACAAGAATTTCTAATGGTCATGCTTGGAGTATTAGAAGATGAGGGAATACACATTGATAACTTATTTGGACTACGTTACGGATGGGATCATAAGTGTGAAGACTGTTCATTTACTTCTACCACTCAAATACAAACAGAACGCTTCCTATTCTTAATAAAACCAGACTGCAAATCAGTACCTTTTAACAAGTTGATAAAAATATCAAATCAGGATATGACATGTTTGCAATGTAAATCAGACATGTTATCTACATTACATATGGAAAGATTTGGAAAATATCTCATTTTAATGTTAGAACATTGTAGAGCAAGTGGAACAAAATAGGAAAAGAAAACATTTTTTTTAAAGCAAGTCAAATATCTATTTCGGGAAGAACTTGTACAACAGTGGCTATTGTTTTCCATGATGGACCTACTTCAACATCTGGACACTATTTAGTTTATTTAAAGTGTAACAAAGGATGGACACATTGCAATGATGCCCACCTGGAATTGAAACCGAGATTGCCTAATGAATTACCAAATTCTTATATGTTATTTCTGCAGCCAAAGTTTTGAGTACATCATTCGGCCTATTGGGGAAGATGTCAACAGAAAGTACACAGCAGTGCAAACTATTAGTATTTATAATTACTGCTTTGATTATTATTTGTGCAAATTCACATTGCATTTAGAAAATAGTGTATGAAAGCAAATAGTTTATATATTTATTGTCTATATTGTACCAAATATAAATGAGAGTGTTCATTTTGTCAAATGTATTTCTGATAAATAATAGAGTTAATGTAGATGAAACAAGTGAGTAAGAAATTGTAAATAGGAAAACGCACAGCTACACATCTTGAAAATGATGTTTTATGCTGATTTGTTTTTTTTCCTACAATCAATTTGATTGTTTTTTTCCCCACTTTTCAATGATGATGCTACATTGAAATCACTGTGTACGGTGAAGTAAAGTGGAATCTGAGAACAGCAAAAAAGGGAAACGGAGAATGTTTTGTAACTGTAAATTTATGTTGTGTTCTCAAAAATGTAGTATTGTAATTTTTCTAAAATATTATAATTAAATAACAGTTTTTCTTTTTCTTCTTCATAGTATCTGCTGTTGAAGTTTGAAAACAGTTTTAATGCTGTTTAGGATAAGACTACTCTAAAATACGTTTACTGATTCATGTATGTAAATTACTTGAAAGATAAGAATACATAATATAGTATGCATGATAACCTGGAAACATGTTGAAAATTAAATTATATGTTATTTGTTTCTAATACAAATAATATTGGTACTTCACACTACTTGAAAAGTATGGTCATATTTCTGTGGAGCAGTGTCACACTTACTTTTTTGAAAAGTGCATAGTGTAATAAAAGTGCTTCTATTGCAAGTTATTTACTCCTCATTATACAGGGCAGTTGTGAATTGAACTTTCTATCTAAGAACTTCTTAGACACATACATAGATAAGACATGCCTGCTTGTGTGACTCAATACTGTAGTACTTTTCTTCCAAAATCCTGGAATCCACTAATAAGGCCAAGGACATTTTTACGATAGTAGATGAACTTGTCAAACCTGATCGCGTTATAGCAAAACCCACTCCGTCACAATCCCTATGTGACTCCCTCAATACTTACTTTATTGAAAAAATTGCTAACATCAAATCCAGTATTCCTCAGTCCTCGGCACCATCAGATCTCCGAGACTCACACACTAATCCTTACCATCTGGATCAATACCCTCTCATCACCCAAGAGGTTTTTGTCTCTTTTCTCAAGAAGGTTTGCTCTGGCTCCCCCACGGACAGCTGCCCTCCTCATATCCTTCGGGAAGTTTTCCTCCATTGTCCTGAGCCCCCTATGTCGCTTCTTCATAATTCCCTTACTAAGGGCATTGTCCCCAACCTTTTTAAGAGTGCAGAAGTTGTACGTATTTAAAAAAAACAGGCTCTGATCCTTCTATCCCCAGTAACTTTCGTCCTATTTCACTGCTGCCCTTCTTGGGAAAAATCTTGAAAGCCCACGTGGCCAACTGCCTCAGCACTTTTGTTGAGCAGTCACACTATCTAGACCCACACCAAGCTGGTTTTAGACCCGAACATTCTACCGAGTCTGTCATTTTAGCAGTCCTCGATGAATTACGAAGGGGGGCCGACCGGAGCTCTACGCAAGCTCTGGTACTCCTGGATCTCTCGGCTGCTTTCGATACGGTCGACCACCGTTTGCTGGTCGACCGGGTCGAGAGCGTGGGGATCCGGGGTCTTCCACTGAAATGGATATCGTCCTTCCTCAGTGACCGCTTTCAAGCAGTCCGTCTCGCTAGCTTTCTTGCTGAGAAAAGGAGACTGACGTGTGGGGTCCCACAGGGTTCTTCGCTTTCTCCCCTCCTTTTTAACTTGTATATTTTTCCCTTAATTTTGGCCCTTCAAAAGAGAGATGTGGTTATATTCAACTACGCTGACGATCTCCAGTTTGTGTTTAACATTGACTCTTCCCCTTCATCTACGGAAAACTTTCAGTCTAACATGATATTTATCAGCAACTGGATGAACACTAACCATCTTAAGTTAAATCCCGATAAAACCGAGCTGATTCTCACTGGTGGCCCAGTGAATCCCTGGAACTAAAACTTTTGGCCATATTCACTGGGGTGCCCTCCATCTCCTGTCAGCTCGGTTAAAAGTCTGGGAATTGTGATTAGCAACGACCTCACGATGAAGGCACAGATAAGTGCTGTGGTCTCTGTGTGTTTCTTTCACCTCCAGAAAATTTGCAAAATAAGCTGATATTTAACCATCGAGGCCCGGATTCAAGTTATACTTGCTCTGGTTATGTTGCGTATTGATTACGCTAACTCCCTGTACACCGGCATACCAGCCTACCACTACGTCAGCTTCAACTGGTGCAGAACCAAGCCGCCAGACTTTTTTATGGTCAACCTAAATCTCAGCATGTGAAACCTTTGTTGAAAAACTTACATTGGCTTCCCGTGACCCAACACTGTCTTTTTAAATTAGGCTGTACAATCTACAAAGCCCTTTCGGATCGTGGTCCGGCCTTCATCGCATCTAAAGTACGGCGCTACGTCCCCTCCCACGATTTACGTTCTGCAAACATGAATCTGCAGACCCCTTGTCCATTTAAACATAAAAAACACGGAGGTCTAAGATTCTCGTCTCTAGCACCTCATTTCTGGAATTCTCTTCCCCCCGAATTGCGTCTGTCCACTTCCTATACTCAGTTTAGGAAGTCTCTCAAAACTTGGCTATTTGCTCATGCCTACAATTGAAATCCCCATTTTCCTGTCCCAGCAACCGATTGACCCCGCTTAGCGCCAAGAAACCGTTGGTGAACATGCGCTTTATAAATGTTTTTTAACATAACATAACATAGTAGAACTGATAACATTTGTGCACCTGTTTGATAAGCTACATAGTTTTTCAGTTAGAGTCATCAGATGGACAACACATGTTAGAATACATGTAGAAGCCTACACATACTAGAATATGTCTGTTTCACAGGACATGTTTTCAAAAATTTCATACAAGAAGATGTATGTATTACTTTCTCTTCCTTATACAGGAAAGGTGGGTATTGAAAATGCTTTGTATTATTTTGAAAATTTGACAATTTTAAAGTATGGTGTATCTTCTTATTTGAAGAAGTATTTTAAGACATATTACAGAGCTAATAGGTCTAAGTTTTAAACCATAGAATCTACAGTATACAGCACAACCCATGCACTCATCCAATAATTAAAACACTATCCTTCCACTCATTCATCTCGTAGGGACTATGCATACACCCATCCAATCACCCAGATACTACTCATGCACTCATTTAATGAAGAAGACATTACTCTTGCACTGTTCCAATCACCCATGCAATACCCATAGACTCACCATTTACCTAGGCACTACCCATGCACTCCTCCATTCACCTAGACACTATCTATGCACTAATTAAATTGCCCAGGGACTACCCATGCAGTCATTGAACAAAACAGACACTATGAATGCACTCATCCAATCACACATGGACTACCCATACTCTCATTCATTCACTTGGGTACTACCCATGCACTCATCCAATGACCTATTCACTACCCTTAGACTCATCCATTTAATCAGACACTACCCATACACTCATCCAATCACCCAGGCATTACCTTTGCACTCATCCTTTCATTCGTACACTACACATGCACTCATCCAATGACTCATGGACTAGGCTTGCACTCATTCAGTCACACAGGCCCTACCCACACACTCATCCAATCACTCAGGTACTACCCATGCACTCATCCAATCATTCAGGCACTACTCTTACACTCATTCATTCACTCAGGCATTACAATTGTGTTCATCCATTCACTCAGGCACTACCCATGCACTCATTCAATGATCCAGGCACTACTCTTGCACTCATCCATTCACTGAGGCACTACCCATGCACTCATACATTCACTCAGGCATTACACATGTGCTCATCCATTCACTCAGGCACTACCCATGCACTCATCCAATGACCCAGGCACTGTCCTTGCACTCATGCATTCAAGGAGGAACTACCCATGCAGTCCTCAATTCACTCAGGCACTACCCATGTACTCATCTGTTCACCCAGGCTCATCCACTCAGATACAAAGCATGCACACATCCAATCACCCAGGCACTACCCATGCACTCATACAAAGACTCAGCCACTACCCATGCACTCATTCATTCAATGAGGCACTATACATGTACTCATCCAATCACCCTGGCACTACCCATGCACTCATACATTGACCCAGGCATTACACATGCGCTCATATGTTCACTCAGGCACTACCCATGCACTCATCCATTCACTCAGGCATTATGCATGAACTCATCCATTCACTCATGCACTACCCATGCACATATCAAATCACCCAAGCACTACTCTTACACTCATTTACTCACTCACGCATTACGCATGCGCACATCCATTCTCTCAGGCACTACTCAGGCACTCATCCAATGACCCAGGTACTACCCTTGCACTCATCCATTAACTGAGGCACTACCCATGCACTCAACCATTCACTCAGGCACTACCTATCCACATATCAAATCATCCAGGCACTACTCTTGCACTCATCCATTCACTCAGGAATTATACATGCACTCATCCATTCACTCTGGCACTCCCCATGCACTCATCCGATGACCCAGGCACTACTCTTGCAGTCATCCATTCACTGAGGAACTAATCACACACTGCTCCATTCACTCAGGCACTAACCATGCACATATCAAATCACCCAGGCACTACCCTTGCACTCATCCATTCACTCATGCATTCCACATGCGCCCATCCATTCACTTGGGCTCTACCCATGCACTCATCCAATTACCCAGGCACTACCCTTGCACTCATGCATTTGAGGAGGAACTGTCCATGCAGTTCTCAATTCACTCGTGCACTACCCATGTACTCATCTGTTTACCCAGGCACTACCCTAGCACTCATCCATTTACTCAGATACTATGCATGCACTCATCCAGTCACCCAGGCACTCATCCAAAGACTCAGCCACTAGCCATGCACTCATTCATTCACTGAAGCATTACGCATGCACTCATCCAATCACCCTGGCACTATGCATGCACTCATCCAATGGCCCAGGCACTACTCTAGCACTCATACATTCACTGAGGCACAACCCATGCACTCATCCATTCACTCAGGCACTACCCATGCACTCATCTAATGACCCAGGCACTACTCTTGCAGTCATCCATTCACTGACAAACTACCCATACACTCCTCCATTCACTCAGGCACTAACCATGCACATATCAAATCACCCAGGCACTACCCTTGCACTCATCTATTCACTCATGCATTATGCATGTGCTCATACATTCACTCAGGCTCTACCCATGCACTCATCCAATGACCCAGGAACTGCCTTTGCACTCATGCATTCATGGAGGAACTACCCATGTAGTCCTCAATTTACTCAGGCACTACCCATGTACTCATCTGTTCACCCAGGCTCATCCATTCACTCAGATACTACACATGCACTCATCCAATTACCCAGGCACTAGGCATGCACTCATACAAAGACTCAGCCACTATCCATGCACTCATTCATTCACTGAGGGACTACACATGCACTCATTCAATCACCCTGGCACTACCCATGCACTCATACATTGACTCAGGCATTACACATGCACTCATACGTTTACTCAGGCACTACCCATGCACTCATCAAATGACACAGGCACTATTGTTGCACGCATCCATTCACTTAGGCATTATGCATGTGCTCATCCATTCACTCAGGCACTACCCATGCACCGATCAAATCACCCAAGCACTACTCTTACACTCATTTATTCACTCACTCATTACGCATGCGCTCATCCATTCACTCAGGCACTATTCATGCACTCATCCAATGACCCAGGCACTACCCTTGCACTCATCCATTCACTGAGGCACTACCCATGCACTCATCCATTAACTCAGCCACTACCTACCCACATATCAAATCATCCAGGCACTACTCTTGCACTCATCCATTCACTCAGGCATTATACATGCGCCCATCCATTCACTCAGGCACTCCAGATGCACTCATCTAATGACCCAGGCACTACTCTTGCAGTCAACCATTCACTGAAGAACTACCCATGCACTGCTCCATTCACCCAGACACTAATCATGCACATTTCAAATCACCCAGGCACTACCCTTGCACTCATCCATTCACTCAGACATTCTGCATGCGATCATCTATTCACTCAGGCTCTACTCATGCACTCATCCAATCACCCAGGCACTACCCTTGCACTCATGCATTCGAGGAGGAACTACCCATGCAGTCCTCAATTTACTCAGGCACTACCCATGTACTCATGTGTTCACCAAGGCACTATCCTTGCACTCATCCATTTACTCAGATACTACGCATGCACTCATCCAATCACCCAGGCACTACCCATGCACTCATCCAAAGACTCAGCCACTACCCATGCACACATTCATTCACTGAGGCATTACGCATGCACTCATCTAATGACCCAGGCACTACCGTTGCACTCATCCATTCACTCAGACATTCTGCATGCGCTCATCCAATCACCCAGGCACTACCCTTGCACTCATGCATTCGAGGAGGAACTACCCATGCAGTCCTCAATTTACTCAGGCACTACCCCTGTACTTATCTGTTCACCAAGGCACTACCTTTGCACTCATCTATTTACTCAGATACTTTGCATGCACTCATCCAATCTCCCAGGCACTACCTATGCACTCAGCCACTACCCATGCACATATCAAAACACCCAAGCACTACTCTTACACTCATTCATTCCCTCACGCATTACACATGTGCTCATCCATTCACTCAGGCACTACTCATGCACTCATCCAATGACCCAGGCACTGCCCTTGCACTCATCCATTCACTCAGGCACTACCTATCCACATATAAAATCATCCAGGCACTACTCTTGCACTTATCCATTCACTCGGGCATTGCGCATGCGCTCATCCATTCACTCAGGCACTACCCATGCACTCATCCAATGACCCAGGCACTACCCTTGCACTCATGCATTCCTGGAGGAACTACCCATGCAGTCCTCAATTCACTCAGGCACTACCCATGCACATATCAAATCACCCAGGCACTACCCTTGCACTCATCCATTCACTCAGGCATTACGCATTCACTCATCCATTCACTCAGGCTCTACCTATGAACTCACCCAATGACCCAGGCACTTCTCTTGCAGTCATACATTCACTGACAAACTACCCACACACTCCTCCATTCACTCAGGCAGTAACCATGCACATATCAAATCATCCAGGCACTACCCTTGCACTCATCCATTCACTCAGGCATTATGCATGCATTCATCCATTCACTCAGGCTCTACCCATGCACTCATCTAATGACCCAGGCACTGCCCTTGCACTCATTCATTCACGGAGGAACTACCCATGCAGTCCTCTATTCACTCAGGCACTACACATGTACTCATCTGTTCACCCAGGCTCATCCATTCACTCAGATACTATGCATGCACTCATCCAATCACCCAGGCACTACCCATGCACTCATACAAAGACTCAGCCACTACCCATGCACTCATTCATTCACTGAGGCACTACACATGCACTCATCCAATCAACCTGGCACTACATATGCACTCATACATTGACTCAGTCATTACACATGCACTCATACGTTCACTCAGGCACTACCCATGCACTCATCCAATGACCCAGGTACTATTGTTTCACTCATCCATTCACTCAGGCATTACACATGTGCGTATCCATTCACTCAGGCACTGCCCATGCATATATCAAATCACCCAATCATTACTCTTACACTCATTTATACACTCACTCATTATGCATGCACTCATCCATTGACCCAGGCACTACCCTTGCACTCATCCATTCACTGTGGCACTACCCATGCACTCATCCATTTACTAACCCTGGGCGCAGTTCGCGTAGCCGCGCTACGCGAGGCTACGTGAAGCGGTAGAAAAACTCCAAGAGGCTACGCGGAGCTATGCGAGCATGCGGAGTTGCTTGATTCCGCATGCTCGCGTGTGCTCACGTATGCTCGTGACATGTTTTTGACGTTCGGCAACGCGGATTGCGTGTTCGGGGGAAATATCATGCAAACTTCACCACGCGGCTGCCAATCGGCACGGCCATCTTGTTTTCCTATTCTTCGCATGGTTCTGGGGCTTGTTTTTCAATCCCTCTATAATCTTTTCAATCCTTTGTTCTTTACACTGTTTTTCTGATCTTTTTTTACTTATTTTCTATTCCTCTCTGACCTTAAGTGTATATTTTGCGTTTTATTTCTACTTTTACTGCGTTTTTTTAACTTTTATCTACTATTTTATATAACTTCCTTTTTACTCTCCTACTTCTTCTCCTGACTTTATTTTTTACTCCGACATTTTCTTTTCTGCCCATCGCCCACCCCAGAACCATGGCCAAGGGCACTGGCTCCAAGTCCAAGGGTAAGGCGGCTGCCCCCAATAAGAGCCGCCTACCTTGTGTCAGACTGCGCCCAGGATAGGTACAGGCCTGGGCCCTTTTCAGCAAGGCGGAGGTGGCCGCCCTTGTTTTTTTTGTGCAGCGCCACCTCCCCTTGACCTTGGCAGCAGGCGGCAGGCCTGGCTCTGGGTACGCTACCCAGGAGCATCAACGCCGGTGGGCGAGGGTGCGCTGGGCAGTGTTTCGCTGCTCTGGGGTCTGGCGCACCCATAACTAGCTGACCCACCGGTGGTCTGACATCTTGGACTGGGAGCAGGACCTGCTGGACCTGCTAGGTGTCGAGGTCATGGGGCTTGGTGCGTAGCTAATAGTATAATACTAGTAGTATTGTGTGTTCTGTAGACTGTTACTGTTGTTATTGCAAATATAATTTTTTTTCCAATAGCAAAAATGCTGCTGCTTACATTGCAGGTAGGTAAATTACGTTTAAAAATCTTCTGTGATTGTTATTCTTCTAGACACAGGTGCTCGGCGGCGCTACTAAACTTACTTGTTTGCAACTTTGCGCTCGCTTAGGCTGATTATGTGAGAGAGTTTACTTTAGAGAACTTAAGTTAGGTAATGCTAGAGAGACTCTAGTCCTTCCTTTGTCCTCCTGTCACTAAGATAGTGGTGGATTGATAGATAGTTTAGTTACTTAGTATTAGTTGGCAATTGTTTTGCGGTCTGCGTGACGCATCCTCTGTCACGTCACGTGCTGCTGAGTGCTGCTTACTCCAGTCCTTAGTAGAACCTTTTGTAGTTTGTTAGTGAGTGAGTAATAGGCTTAGCAGAACATCAGCAGCAACCAACCAAGAATTTGGTGTATGCAAAAATGTATGCATGCGTCCTCCATCTATGCATTTTGAGAACTAAAATAAATGGAAATGCAGACTTAGTGAACAATTGGCCCGTCTGGAATAGGTGGGCTAGGTCAGGTGGTACGTAACTTAACTTTGGCTTAGGATTCTGGAATCAGAATGGAACACTGGATTAGTGTTCATAAATATTAACTAGACGGTCCGCGAATCCCGCGATACTACTAGTCGATCAGATTAGATAGGTCAATCAATCAATCATATTCTTTATTCGACCACAATAAAAATGATCATAAAAGAACAAATACATTCATCATAATTAATAAACATATATAAAATTTTCACTCAAATTACATACCTTTCTAAAATAATTCTTAATTTTAAAATCATTAAAATCCCTTCACATACTATTTATGGCAATTATATTATTATTGACACAATCAGTTAAAAGAAAAAACAGTTTGTCTATAAAAGTCATCTCACTACTCTATGCGCCATCCCCTTTCTCTTCCTCATACAAGCCCATAGGAAGGACGCCACAGAAAAACATACCAGAGGATCTGGTAATAATTTTAAAAAATGTAATGCCACACGACACTGCTTAAAATTTCCTTTCTTTAAAATTGGTTTCAGATAGTCCTACCTTTCCTTCTCATATAGGCTGCAGAATAGGACTATATGCAGTTCGGTTTGCGCTGATGAATTATCACAGGGGCACGGGCTTAAATCAGCGTAATTAAAAGAATTTTCCGGGTAACCTAACATGCAAAGAATTAAATTTGTTCGAAACCTTAGCAAAATAAATCTATGTTGTAATCTATTTACAGATACAAGGTAAGAAAACCCGCCCTCTGACAGTGGGGGGTTACTACGATATGACCGGACAGCATATTTCTCCTTGTAATATTCATTGCGCTTGTACTCGGTCATCAGCAAAAACATGTTAGTTACCTTCTGCTTAGAGATGTTCTTACATGCCAAGGGATCATTAAAAAGTTCTGGAAGACCAATTTCTCTTAATACAGACTCTACATAACTCAGCCACCTAGACCTCCTCCACTTATCCATGGCTAGGCAGCTCTTTATTATTGATTGCGTAAGTGGGACAGATTCTCTTCTCCAAATTGAGTGCCATAGTAATATTGGGGCTATTTGGATCTGCTCTGAGATAAAAGGGACACCCAGTTCCGTATGTAAAATGCAATTTGTGAATGAGGGGGAGGCCTACTACTGATTTAAAAAATGTATTCTCAACAGTCTGTAAAGATGAGGATTCAGCCACCCCCCAGACGCCGGCCCCATAGGTCACTGCAGCTTTTACTCTAGCTTGGTAAATGTTTTTAATCGGCATTAAAGGTTTCGCCCCCAGTTTTTTTGTAAAAGATTTCAGAGCTATGATGCCCCTCTCCATCACCATCTTTCTGCCTTCCACCAATTTGACCCACGACAAGTCTTTATCGAAGAGAATCCCCAGATAGGGAAAAGAGTCTACTACTTCAATTCTTTTTGCCTCGTCATGGAAATACAACCTTTTTTCTCTTTTTGTTGCCCCGGCGACTATTACAAAGGACTTGTTATGGTTCACTTTCATTTGCAATGATTCCATAAAGGAAACATATGCCGTGATCAACCTTTGTAGCCCCAACCCTGTCCTGGCGATTAACACAGCGTCGTCAGCATAAGCCAATATTGGTATTTTCTGATCTTCAAAAAGGGGAACATCACTGGTAACAACTGAGAGTGCTTTCTCTACTCCGTTTCTATATAAGGAGAAAAGAAATGGAGCCAATACGCAGCCCTGCCTTACTCCCCTGGAGATTTTAAAGGGGCGCGTGCAGTCTCCATTTTTAGTAAAACGTACTGATGCCGATGCATTGGCATATAGCTGCCTTATAAAATTGAGTATGGCAAGGTCAACTCCCATCATCTGCATTATATTCCAAAGTTTATCATGGACCACGCAGTCAAAGGCTGCGCTCAGGTCCATGAATGCCATATATAATTTCCCTTCCTTTATTCGAGTATACTTTTCTATGGTCATTGCCAGATTCAGGGCTTGGTCCACCGTGCCCCTTCCCTGCTGGAATCCATACTGGGCTTGGATCAAGATGTTATTATCCCTAGCCCATGCCTCTAACCTCGATAGAAGGAGGCGGCCCATGAGCTTTGATGTTGTATCCAGCAGGGAAATGGGTCTATAATTCTTCGGGTCAGCCCTGTCTCCTTTTTTGTAGATGGGTGCGATCACCCCTGATGACCAGGAAGGAGGGGGCCTACCAAAGCTATGCTATTCAGGACATTCGTCAAGAGTGGTGTCCATAGGTCTAAATTGTCTTGGAAAAAGTCTATAGGGACGCCGTCAGGTCCTGGCGCTTTTCCCTGACTACATGCGTTCAACCCTATTTTAACTTCAGTATGAGAAAACGAGAGAGTCTGATATTGAATTTCATTTTCGGCTGCTTGGTGAAATTGGATCACCGAATCAGAAGCAAAAAATTTCTCGAAATGGGTGACCCATGCCTCCTCGTCAACATTTATATCTAATGATGGATCAGTAGGATTTTTAAAATATGGGGCATTTACCAGTTTCCAAAATTGACAGCTATTTCCTGAATTCGCGGCCTTGTCTAATTCAGCCCAAAGGTCCTCCCTAATCTCTTTTTCTCGGTTTTTCCGTGCCTCTATATATGAGGCACGCAAAAGTTTTATATTTTCCTTGTTTCTAGGGTTCGCCTTTAATGCACTCAGCAGGGCTGACCTTGACTTTGTGCACCGTGAATCGAACCAGCCCTTCTTTGTTGCTTGTTTCGGGGCACTTTTTCCCCTTGTAAGGGCCGTTTTAACAGTTCCTAAAATTTCACAAAAAGCTAGAACAACTTCACCGCGATCGGCTTCAGGATCCAGACACAATTGTAGTTTATCTTGTGTTTTAAAAACAATTTCCGGGATCAACACCGTTTTATCTATATGTCCCCATTTTAACTGGACACCGTTTTTCCTAGCAACAATCGGTCTACCGGCATTGCTTCTGTTATATCTCTTTTGTGATGTTATTTTCATCTCAATTGAAACAATGGCGTGATCGCTAAAAGTATTGAATGTATTGCATACCTTAACTACCCTTGCACCAAGCGGAAAAGTTAAAAGGATATAGTCGAGTGTTGTCTCCGCTCCATTCCGGTGGAAGGTTTTCAATATAGTATCAGTTTCAGGATCTTTATCACAAGCCATTTTCATATTTAAAACTGCTAATAATTTATTTAGGCTGTTTCCGTACTCGGTATGAGAGAAATGGTATATTGGATTTCCCCCCCATCCTCCAAGCCACATATGGGTAGTGTGTTATGTTTACAAGGATGAATATTAAAATCACCTACCCATATGACATTAATATTTGCCTTCGTTTTATTGTGTGCTATGACTGCAATATCTTTCTCAACCTCCCCCACAATTTGGTGCATGTTGGGTCCAAATCTATTATTGTAAAAATGTATTAATAACCATGTCCCTTCCTGTGGTAACTCTAAGGTCAGGATATGGAAATTTGGATTGGGTTGGGAGACCATCTTCGCTTTAGCAGGTAAATCGTTCCGGATTAGGGTCAAAATACCCCCCTTTGCCCTGCCTGAGGGTGATGGGTCTGCCTGGGTCTGGAAAGATCTATACCCGTTCACAAATACAGGCTCCATGGCCCATGTTTCTTGAAAGCAGACTATCTCCTGATCCTGCCACGACTTTAGCCACTCATTTTCACTGACTTTGGGGGCAATGCCAGCCACATTCCATGAGGCAATTTTCAATACCTTTCTATTTAACATATGGTGAACTAGCGGTGACTGAACCTTCTCTCGTATAGCCATCTTTGAGGTACCCTGCCCTTCCAAGCTATTTTGAACGCTTGTTGGGTCTGGATATAGTCAGTCACAAGCTTCTAGGTCCGACAGAGGGGCAAATCTATTCTGAACCCTCCAGCCAGATTGCCCAGGTGTGCCCTCCCGCAAGCCCCCCACCCCAACTATCATTTGTTGTGAGTGGCCACATGTTCTTGGTTGTGTGGGTGGTCTGTAAAAGAAGCCCAACGGGAGAACAGTAATGTTAGAACCTCTAATAGGCGTATTGCCTAATTGTACTAGGAGATGGCCCACGACATATTTGCTTTTAAAGTTTAAAACCACACAATCCCCTGACAGTTGTTTTCTAGCAGAACCCACCCAAGGTATCCTTCTTGCCATAATTAATTCATTTAATATATTCCCACCTGGAACCCCCTTCTTGTCCAAATTTTGAGTTAACCAATGAAGAGCTTTCGACATCAACTGGGAAGTTGATTCGCCTTTGCCCTCCCCTAATAAGGGTACATTTCCCAAGACCAAGACCAAAGGTGCAGCTGCGGGGGGGAGATGTAATGTTTGGGGTCCGTTCAATTGGTGCTCCTGAATCGGGCCCAATTCCCTCAACGGATCATCTCCTCCTTCTCGGGCTCTTGATGATCTCCTATGTACTCCAGTTGATATGTTAATTTCACCTGTTGCTTGATTTAGGGTTCCCCCCAATTCGTGTGTATTATTTATGGAAGATTGCCTTTGATTACTACCAACGGGGTTACTGAAGTTGCCGGGTAAAATGTTAGAGGTGTCACTAGACATGTTAGGGATGTTAGGAATGGAGGTGCTCATATTTAAATTTGATACCATTGGAGCTACTATAGGGGGGACCTTATGAATATACAAGTTCGAAATATCCTTTAATAACAGTTCTAGACCACAGTAATTTTCCCTTGCCTGGGATTCCAAGCTGATGATTTTCTTCTCCATCTGCATTAACCTTTCTGAGATTGGATTAAACATAGAAGAAACCAGTGTTTCCAATCTCAACCAGACGGCCTCGTCCATCACTGGGCCTGGTACAATTTTTACTGTTTGTGCACCACTTATGTCACTTTGTATTGCCTCTGTTAGTGCCTCATCCTCAATTGTATTTGATCTCAATGTTTTTGCTGACTTTGGTCTTTGGGGGCCCCCGCCCCGTTTCCTTTTTGCTGTTATATCAGTTCTATTTTCCAGAATTTTCTTCTTAGCGGCTGCCCTAGTGGCCCTTTGTGGTTTTTCTGTCGGGGCTTTCATTCCTAACTCTTGCAGTATCGGGCCGGGAGTTGTGACTATTTCCGTGTCTATGACTAGTTCACTTAACAAGGGGGCTTCTAGGAGATTGTTAGACGACATTACCCCCAGTGAAGATCTCTTCTGAGTAAAGAACTCGGACGATAGACGGCGTTCCGTCAGTGCAATCTCATGTTCCAAGACAGTTGTGGCCCTTGTAAGAAAAGAGTCTAATGTCCCAGCGATTCTTCCAGCCGCTTGGGTGCTTGAACTTCCACGATTACTCATAATGTCAGCCAGGCCCACAACAAGGTATGATTACGTTAGTGATGTTTATGGCAACAGGCCCGTGTTAGTATAACAATTGTCTAGTACACCCAATATTTAAACAACAAATTACCTTATGTGATCGTGGACATTAGAGAATGGGCCCAGCCCGGCCTCTTCCGGGCTCCGACGGGCGTGGACGGGCCCGCCCTTGGCCCGGGCTTTGCCCGGGCGCGACCCGGGCGCGTCCCGCGCCACGGGTCAGCGCTCTGCTTATCAGCGCGACCTGCGCGCTATGGATACTGGGAGTTGTAGTCTCACTCTCCTCCGTGAGCACCACTCCACTGGCCGATAACAGGGCGGTAGTGAGAAACAATACTGGCCGACGACTCCTCTGCCCAACAGCTCCTGGGTGTCCGGTTCAAGCAGCTCTGATAGCAGGGCGGTAGCGGGAAACAATACACCGCGCCGCGGGTCAACGCTCTGCTTATCAGCGCGACCTGCGCGCTATGGATACTGGGAGTTGTAGTCTCACTCTCCTCCGTGAGTACCACTCCACTGGCCGATAACAGGGTGGTAGCGAGAAACAATACTGGCCGACGACTCCTCTGCCCAACAGCTCCTGGGGGTCCGGTTCAAGCAGCTCTGATAGCAGGGCGGTAGCGGGAAACAATACACCGCGCCGCGGGTCAACGCTCTGCTTATCAGCGCGACCTGCGCGCTATGGATACTGGGAGTTGTAGTCTCACTCTCCTCCGTGAGCACCACTCCACTGGCCGATAACAGGGCGGTAGCGAGAAACAATACTGGCCGACGACTCCTCTGCCCAACAGCTCCTGGGGGTCCGGTTCAAGCAGCTCTGATAGCAGGGCAGTAGCGGGAAACATGCACGTTATACTGTATGATCCAATCATACAGCATAACGTGCATCGCCACTTGCTGTCTTGGAACTGATAACTTTACAGTCTAAACGCCAGGTTATTCACTCTTAGAACATCATATTTAATCGGCCTCCACCACTGAGTGTAATTGTGGCTTTACCTTCTGCAAGCCCAATTGAGGCAATCTCTAATTATTCAGGCTTGTACTTATAACTGTCCTGATGATGATCCTACCATTTTTTAAGAGGATCGAAACGTCGTCGACCAATTTAAACAGTTGCACATTAATCAAATCTGATAAAAAAAAGTGTAATTACTGTTTCCTCAAGCTTGTTAGAAATTGCGTTCAATATTCCACAAGCTACCCTGTCTTGCCTGATATGTTCCTGTCCTAAATGTATTTGTTATGTTTCTATGTAGGATGCTGGATTGTGTCCCACTGTATTGATGTGTTTATATTTTTGGATTTTGACATTTTTGAATTATTAAATTGAATTTCCGGCTGGACACTCGTAATATAGCACTGATTGGAGTCTATATTTATCCTGATGACCATACTGTTCTTTTTAAGGACCACTGTTCTAATACTAAACTGTTACCCAAGGTCCTTATCTACCTTTTGGGTTCCCTTGTGTTTTTGTAAATACAGGGGTGGATGCGGCAGCAGTAGTGCCGGGCGGTGGTAAGTTATACTTAGTTATATTCATTACTTATTGACAATAGTTACGCACTCGCTGCAAGGGTGTACACTGTATGTTGAGAGAGACTAAGTTGTTGTGAACAACGGTTGAAGAAGACACCCTTTACTTAGCATTAGAGCCATAACATTAGTGGCAGGAGTAGTAGTTGAGTAACTAATGGCCTCTTCTATCTGACTTCAACTCAGCTGGGAAAGTTTTATGGAGAAGGCTAAGAGTCAGATCAGATTACCTTGATGGATGGGTTGAACGAAAAGGGAAAGAAGGATGGAAGGAGGAAGGACGGGCGAGATGTAATATATATGACTGGCAGAGAAGGATACGTGTGAGGCATGCATAGGAGGCTGATAGGAATCAAATGCATGGGTGGTTGAAGCAGGATGGGTGGAAGGTGAAAGAAAAGATGCCTGCCTGGGTGGGTGAAACTGTATGGGTGATAGCAAGAATCTTCTGGGGTGTTTCATGGGTCAAACTCAAAGGCAAGCAAGGAAGGAAGGACGAATGAGTGGTGGTTTAAAAAATAATAAAATAAAATAAACCGCGCCAGAGTAGCAAAGCCAAGGAGAATAGAAGTTGTATTTTCAGAATACTCCCTTGACTCACAGTAGTTTGCAAGCACAGCATATATATTGTGTATGTATGTTGTTACTTATCAAGTGCCTCCCTCCGACTCCGAGGCCCACTCCCTACCTATGTTAATTTATTTTCGACTGTGTCAGCCTGCCATGGGTGGCCTATCGGCTGCATGGTTACACAATCAATCAAAACAAAGTTACTCATGTCGTCCCATATATAAGCAATGATCATTTGGATCAGATATCATCTGCCTTGTTGTGGTAGTCAGGGCAGGGTCTAAGTGAAATTGAGCAGTTGCCCTTGACGTAATAACAGAGTATGGCCAGTGCCACCCATAATAGAAAAATAAGATGATTGTGTAGTCAGCTTCCCCACATGCAGACAGTAGTGAATAGAAATAACGTGAGTCTGCAGACTGCGTCACCAGTATGTTTGTCTTCTTGGGCGCAAGCCGACTGAGCTGGCATGCCGGCTACAACAAGGTTACTTAATTTTGCCAAACAAGAGAGAACTCGAGTCCATAGTGCTAGTATAATGCCTGAAACTCCCACAAATGTTAGAGGCCGAGGAAGTGGGAGGATAGATACCACAAATGTTATGTACTTTGCTTGCTAGTGCTACTGTGCCACTATGTGTAGAATTAATTTTGTGTTACTGTTTTGCTAACAGTATTGGTTACAATAGTCTTTTTTCTTTATTGATATAGCTACTCCTTCCCAACCAAAAAGACCAGACAGGAAGGAGTTGGCAGCCATGGCCCGGCGCAGGAAGCTTGAGGCCATCCTCACGGAATATCGACGGCTGGTGGTTCTGGCGGAGGAGGAGGCAGCAGCAGCCTTCTCCAATGCCCCGGGCCCCAGCCAGGCCCCTCGAGTGGTACGGTGCCGCGGTCAGGCAGCCGCCCGCCGCACTTCTGTATCCAACACTGCTTTCCCCCTCTGTGGATGCAATTGTAGACTTTTCCAGCGCCGCATGCTCCTCCGAATGGCGCGCCTAGAGGAGCAGCTAAAGGAGGTCCTGGCTACTAACCGGCGACTGCGAGCCCGCCAATAGAGATCCTGTTGATTTGCCCCTTTTTTATTCCTTTTTTTGGTGGGTGGGCATTGGGCGTTCGTTGGGGAAAAGTTGGGGTTTATATATTTATGGACAATTTTATTTTTTAATTTAAGGACATTGGTTGGACTTTTTGGACATTGGTTGGGGTTAGGGAGATGGGTGGGTCAGGTGGGATTTTTACATTAGTTTATTTTGTTAGGGGATTAAATTATATGTATACTTAAACTTTACATACGATGTAAATGTTTTGTGGGGTGTTACTCTTTTACGTCACACAGTTTCCTTCCTATGCTGCTGCAGGGCCGCAGCCAGTTTTTGATTTAAATAATCTGCCTATTTTGTAACACACGAACAGATAGATGCGGTACCCTCACTGAGTGACTTGTCCTACTAGTACTGTCAGTCTCTCCTCCTAGTCTATGCAGTCTGCAACTGGACTCAAGGGTGTGGGTGTGTGAATTAATGAATTAATTTCCATTATTAATTATGCCTCCCTAAACTTCTTCTCTTACCTGTGATTGATGTTTAAACTTCGGCACAGCGATGGCTGCATGGTGATGATGGTTTGGTTTCCCAAGATGCCATGGTTGTGGTGGTAGTACAGTATACACTGGCAGTAGCATTTGCAAAAAAATAAAATGAGACAGTCAGTCGCCTGAGAGAGACTATGGAAGGAGTAGTAGAACGAAGTAAAATAAGACATAATGGTGGCAGGGATAGCCTAGTACAACAAGTTACGAACTGTAGTTGACTTGAGTCACTCGACACAAGCATAACCTTTAGTGCTGTAACTTAGGAGGGGGATGATGAATCCAATCGATGCCGCCAATTAATTATTATGGATTATGTTCCTTTGGGAAAAAAATTGACTTGCAAATATACTGAGCATGGGTGGGCATTGGCAAGCAGAAGAAGATCCTCGCCCTGCCTTGAGTGAAATTGAATTAGTGTTGCTTTCACCACATCCGCCCCAGCAAGTGTGTGATCAATTATTGGTATAAATTTAATTTAGTCACACCTCAATATAAATCACACAGCCCGGGGGAAGAGGGTTAGGGTTTGATGAATGGTTGGGAAGGGGTATTTGAGGGAAAGGTTTGACAAAGACAAACACTACACATGGACAACAACAACTGAACAACACACACAATCTTGCCAGACGACCATCATATATCTGTTAAGGGAGAAAAAGGAAATGCATGCATGATGATGACTTGATGGTAATGATGATAAGTAGTACTTACTAACTGGACTAGTAGACAGTACAGGGCAGCAGTATATTATTAATTATTATTATGCTATTTTTTGCCTTGCCTGTCTGCCCTCAGAGAGACCGAAATTACATACATTTTATGTTCTGTTGTACCAGGCTTCCTTTTAAAGCTAGCAACGAAAATTAAAAAATATCTGTAGGGATCAATTATAAGCAAAGAGCAAACATAATAACAACAACAACAAACACTCAGTCGTATTAATTGGAGAGAAAAAATAAATCAAATTATTTATAAGATGATGAATGATACTAAAGTTACTGTATGTTATCCTGGTCAAATTGGGGAGTTGCATCTCGGCATTCCTCTTGGTCCTCCCTTTCATGGACGCTGCGTCCGTCAATCTTGGGTGCCACTGCCTGCCTGGCGGATGCGGATTGGTAGGTGAGTGTGAGTTGTTTTTCTCTGTTTAGCACAGGGTAAAGGCCGGCCTGTAAGTGTAGATGGAAAAAACAAAAGGGATATTGAAAAATCAAGGAGAAAAAAAAAGCATGAATTACGGAGGAGTGCAAACACTTTCAGAGGCAGCATGGCTAAATCATGTCTACTCTGTTGAATGTTTCTAGCATTAACATACAACAACAACAGGACAGAGCAGGCCCACGGGGCTGACTCAACCTCCACTTAGCTTAGATTTTGACTGAGCCAGACAGTCACAGAGCACACATATACAGCAACATAGCATTTTCCAAAGTAAGTAACTAAATCAATGCACGGCTGTCAGTCATACCACTACTACACTCGTGACTACTCGACTCCACCACTACTACACAGACATGTAGGTCTGCTGTGACTGTTGTTGACTTGGTTACCTTTTATGCCACTTCGTGATTTGAAACGCCCTGAGTTATTCCATCAATCATCTCCGATCCAACTGACTGACTGCGAAGATACTATGTGGTCATCATCATGGTGTTGTCCAACTCAGTCTGTAGGGTACCAAGTGAGTCCAGATTCCATATTCAAAAATGCAATGGATCGGCCTGCAGTAGAAGGACAATTTTGTTATTAAACAACAAGAAGGGAAACATTGACTTGAGTCACTTTTAGTGTGTAGATTAAATACTAGTACACTTTGACTTCACCTCACTTCATGCACAACAAACAACAACAACAACACAAACACCAATCACTCAGAGTCAGCGTCCAATGCATGCCATCATTACCTGTTCCTTCTCATCTTAAGTTAAGGGGCAGTCTCTCTCGGCTCGGAAAGGAGGATAGCTATAGTCATCATGTTCCACTTCTTTTGGAGGGACTCGACGAGGCAACATTTCTTGTACTATTCTCCATCCAATGTCTGGCTTGAGGGAAATGGATTTAGGGCAAGTCAGGAGGATGGAGCAGAACTCGGAGGAGTGGACTTAAATGCACACAGCTGCAACTCCAATATGACAATAAAAAGAGAAGACGGTGGTGATGGATTTGTTGTGATTCGAACCAGAAAGACAGAGGCACACACAAATAATAAAAGTAAATAAGGAAGAAAGAAAGTAACAAGTTGATAGCCTAGTTGTCAGGGAAGTAGAGCTTGTCCTCAAACTCAGGTGGTTCAACCAGAAGTAGGTCATCTAACACACTACTTCTGTCACCTAATTCGCTGTCTTCATCTTCCTGCTGTGATTCACGTATTTTGTAATCCGGTGGTATAAAGTGCTGATTCATTTTGATCATGGTTAACCGCTCCACGTTTTTGGGCGATAGACTGGTCCTTTTCACTGTTACAATGGCACCAGCAGCACTGAAACCACGCTCAGAAAAGACACTTGCGATAGGGCAAGCCAGATAGTTTATCGCCAGCGTGCTGAGGACTGGCCATTGGCACCCTTTCCATACCAATACACCAATGGGTTTCATCCAGATAGGCCTGGACTATCCGCTCAATGCTCAGGGGTGCTCTGCTTTGCTGGGCCTCTTTTGCCTTTGCATCAGCACTGGACCTAACAAGCCCTTGCTGTAGATACCAATCCTGTGCCGATTTTACTGGGGCTGATGATCCTGTTCTTGCTGTTGTTGATAGTGTTGGTGACTGCTGTGAGCCAAACGCACTGCCCTCAGGCTCTGAAGTTGAACTTGATGCCGGATGCCCTGCAGTACTTGTTGTGGGCTGGAGTAGTGTGCCTTTAATTACCAGCCATTCTTTTTCAAAGTCACTGGCTACTTCAGCTATCCAAGTTTTGTACTGGGCAAAATCCACTTCTGAAAAAGGAATTAATGTCTTAGTGTTCAGTGCTGATTTGTACCATGGATCCAGAATTGTGGCAGAAATGTAATGTTTGTCTGACACAATCTTAGGTTGCACCCTTGTATTTTCAGCTAAGCGAAGGGCTAAGCTCTCCACCAACTCATATGCTTCATTTTTTTCCTCCACACCTGCGTACGTTTCAGACACCGCCTTCAGCTGTTGCTCTAGCATGTGCAACAATGGGATAGCTTGGCCCATAGTACAGTCCTCCTTGCTGACTTCACGTGTGAAGAGCTCGAAAGGAAGTAGCATCTCTGTAAGGCATTTAACTAGGCCCCATTGGTCCATCTCAACGGTCATGCCTTTCACAGTAGCATCCCCTAGTCTTTGCATGACATAGTCATTGATGGGTCTGTACTGCTCAAACAGACGTTCAAGCATGTAATAAGTTGAGTTCCAATGTGTTGGCACCTCGTGGATGAGTGCTTTGACTGGCACTCTATGCTCATATTGAATGATCCTCAGCTGCTTCCGGGCTTTAAAAGAATGGCTGAAATGTGTACATATTCTTCTGCAGGTGGTCAGTAAGTTGCTGACTTGGTATTCTTTTTTCAGAAAGTCTTGAACAATGATGTTAATGCAGTGCGCAAAACACAGGACCCTGAAATAGCCACCATCGCCCATGGCCTTAACTATATTACTGCCATTGTGCGTGGCAACAAAACCAATGTTAAGCCCTCTTGGGTGCAGCCATTCAAAGACCTTGCTGTTAAACTCTTTCAAAATGTTTGCAGCAGTATGAGATTTCTCCATGGCGAACATGGCTACAGTTGCATGTTTACGAGTGGCATTAAAAATCTCAGCAGTGTCAACAACACCTGCTGCAGATATCTTTTCTCTAACCCCCCACAAAAGAGATCCAGTGTGCAGTGATGCACATGTAATCAGTGGCTTGGCAACTGGTCCACATGTCTGTTCTCAGGTGGATAGTGTGAACAGCACTCTGCTGCAAAGCTTGTCCAAGCAATTCCAGCACGTCGTGATGTAGTGCTGGAACAGCAACTCTGGCAAAATAGGACCGGCTGGGAACCTTCCATTTTGGGCAGATGGCTGTCACAAATTCCAGAAAACCCACCCCTTCCACAAAAGAAAAAGGGAGAAGGTCCAGCACTAACATTTTCGCCAGCTTCGCATTGTACAAACGTGCCGTTGGGTGGTTGCGTTCGTACTGCCTCTCCTACCTAAGCATGCTGACAATGGTAGGCTGGATTTTTTTCCTTTCTGGTGCTGCTGATGCAGGTGACTTCTTGAACACAGATGTTGTTAGGCTCCACAACGCACTTTTTTTCACTGCGGTACTCTGTTGCCTTGGTGTCTCAGCCTGACTCTTACTACGGTGCCACTGAGATGTTGCTGAGGAAGATGATGATGTGGGCGGTAGTGGTACCACTGCACTGCTGGGGACAGGGCTACTTTGTGCATCAAAGAAAATGTCTCCCTCTTGTTCACCTTCCACCGCAATCATATCTTTTTCTACTTCTTCATCCCCACCAACAGCAATGGGTGCAGTTTTACTTTTTTGGCCACTAAGGTGCGCCTCCCACTGGATCATGTGGTGTTTTTTCAGATGGGTTGCTTGGCCTCCGGTACCATAGTTTGTACCAAGCTTACCCCGACTAACACTTTGTCGACAAATTGAGCATATAGCAACGTTCTCCTCCTTACTGCTAACCGAAAAGAAGTCCCAAACTGGGGAGGTGAACTTTCTTGCGCTGCTGGAGGGGCCACTTGCAATGCCGGATGAACTGGAGGGTGTGCCTAGAATTTGACTCTGTGCAGTACCACTACCTACTGAGGTGGTAGTTGTGCTGGATGTAAGTCCCTGCCGGGCGTTTGCAAATGCAAATATGGAAGCTGGAGGTGGTGTTGGTGTTACCTGTGTTGGTGGTATCCGTGCCACATCCCTCACAGCAATTTGGGATGGGGTAATGTCGGTCTCCATCTCCACTGGGGCGGGAGTGATGTTCATGGTGACTGGCTCGTCATCATCATCCTCTTCAACATCTACCTCCATAACTCTAAGGCTTTCTGGAACCTTCCTTTTCCCTAGCCTTGTCTCGTGATCATCAGAAGGGGGGCTTGAAGAAGAAGTTGATGGACTAACCCTCCTTTTCCTTGCTGGGGATCTAGAAGACAATGGTTCTTCTGAAAGAGTGGCTTGCTCTTCTTCTTCCTCTGCAGGAAGCTCGATTTCCTAAACTGCCCCTACTTTGGGAGGAACAACTACTATTGTGGGCGGTGGTTGCTGCTGTTGTTGTGGCTGTTGTTGCGGCTGTTGTTGCCCACTTATCTGCTGAGTTTCCTTCTGCGTTGATTGGGTACTACTTTGCGATAACGATAAGTCAATTTCAACATCACTGCTCGTTGGCGTTTGCGCAATTAGACTGGCTGCCTCTGCGACACTCATGGGATTGGGCCTAGGTTGGTGGGGTGGGCCCACTGATGTGGAGGTGCTGCTCCCAGCTTGCTCCCCAGACACCGCTGCTGCAGGATTAATTTTTGTTTCCCAAAAACATCCTGGGCGGCACACCAGTCTTGGTAAGTGCCACTTCTTCCTTCTTCTGTTCCTTCTTCTCACTGGCAACTTTCTTGGTACTGGAGGACCTGGTACCTTTCTTTGGGGCCATCTTCTTCAGATGTCAGCAGGACGCAGTTGCACAAGTTGCAGAGATGTCTGTGGTCACATGTCACGTGACGTAGTGCGCAGCAGGACTTCTGCCTGGCAGTACAACGGGTGATGATGACACCTCCTCCTGAGTCCTCAGTCTTTTGTGCACCTAAAAGCAAAGAAGCCAGAAGAACATCAGTGAAATGTTGCATTTGTTGTTGTGGTTCAACTAATACTAGTAGTACAAACAAACAAATATAATATATAACTTAGTGTGTGGTGGTCACACTTGTTAATGTTATATTATTCTTTTTTTTTAACTCAGTTTTTAAAAAAACATAACAACAGTGTAGCCATTTGTGAGACTTTGACAACAAGGGCTTTCATGGTATACTGTGTACACTCAGGAAGGATAGGAAAGAAGAAGAACAAAAACAAAAATACAAATGTAATGGAAGTGGAACATGTTTGGCATTAATTTGCACATCACGTCATTCAGGGAGCTGCAGCTGGCAAAGGGAATGGAAGCAGTAAGCCAAGAGGAACAAAGGAAAGACATGCAGGCCTATATGGCAAAAGCAGCACACTACTAAACTACCACCACAAAATGTTCACAGTCACAACAAGCAGGAGACCTGGAAAACAATTAATTCAAGCAGGCCTGAATTATATGGCCAGACAAAGGAAGCATGCTTGCTAAACAACACAGCTTTAATGCAAAAATGCGAAAACGAAAATCCACAGGGCTAAAAAAGGTTGGAAAGTTACACAACACAAGTACAACCACACCACACACACATCCAACAAAGGCATTTATGTAACACACATCAAAAAAAGTGAAATACCCCAAAAAAAACACATTTTGCAATTCAATCCAATGCCATCCATGCCCTAAATGATGTTTAAATTCAACAGACACCACAGAAACAGTTGTTTCATGCACTCATGAGTAGCTCTGGGCCTACTGGCTGAAAGGCCTATTGGCAGACTAGGCCACAAGCTTGCAGACCTATGGCAAAAGCACACTGCCTGGCTTCACAAAATGGCTGCCAGGCAGCCACATGGCCAGGCCACTCACAACAACAAGAAAGGGATGACAGACAATGCAGGCCTATGGCAAAAGCACACTGCCTGGCTTCACAAAATGGGCGCCAGGCAGCCACATGGCCAGGCCACCCACAACAACAAGAAAGGGAAGACAAACAATGCAGGCCTATGGCAAAAGCACACTGTCTGGCATCAAAAAATGGCTGCCAGGCAGCCACATGGCCAGGCCACCCACAACAACAAGAAAGGGAAGAAAGACAATGCAGGCCTATGGCAAAAGCACACTGCCTGGCTTCACAAAATGGCCACCAGGCAGCCACGTGGCCAGGCCACCCACAACAACAAGAAAGGGAAGACAGACAATGCAGGCCTATGGCAAAAGCACACTGCCTAGCTTCACAAAATGGCCGCCAGCCACATGGCCAGGCCACAACAACAAGAAGCATAAGCCAAGAGGAACAAAGGAAAGACATGCAGGCCTATATGGCAAAAGCAGCACACTACTAAACTACCCCCACAAAATGGCCACATGGTCTCTCACAGTCACAGCAAGCAGGAGGCCTGGAAAACAATGAACTCAAGCAGGCCTGTATTTTATGGCCAGATTAAGGAGGCATGCTTGCTAAACAACTCATGTTTAATGCAAAAATGCAAAAACGAAAATCCACAGGGCTAAAAAAGGTTGGAAAGTTACACAACAACCACACCACACACACATCCAACAAAGGCATTTATTTAACACACATCAAAAAAGTGAAATACCCCAAAAAAAACACATTTTGCAATTCAATCCAATGCCATCCATGCCCTAAATGATGTTTAAATTCAACAGACACCACAGAAACAGTTGTTTCATGCACCCATGAGTAGCTCTGGGCCTACTGGCTGAAAGGCCTATTGGCAGACTAGGCTACAAGCTTGCAGGTCTATGGCAAAAAGCACACTGGCTGACTCCACAAAATGTCTGCCAGCCACATGGCCAGGCCACCCACAACAACAACAAAGGGAAGACAGACAATGCAGGCCTATGGCAAAAGCACACTGCCTGTCTTCACAAAATTGCCGCAAGCCACATGGCCAGGCCACCCACAACAAGAAAGGGAAGACAGACAATGCAGGCCTATGGCAAAAGCACACTGCCTGGCTTCACAAAATGGCCGCCAGCCACATGGCCAGGTCACCCACAACAACAAGAAAGGGAAGACAGACAATGCAGGCCTATGGCAAAAGCACACTGCCAGGCTTCACAAAATGGCCACCAGCCACATGGCCAGGACACAACAACAAGAAGCATAAGCCAAGAGGAACAAAGGAAAGACATGCAGGCCTATATGGCAAAAGCAGCACACTACTAAAAACGACCACCACGAAATGGCCACCAGCCACATGGTCACTAACAGTCACAACAAGCAGGAGGCCTGTAAAACAATGAACTCAAGCAGGCCTATTATATGGCCAGACAAAGGAGGCATGCTAAACAACACAGCTTTAATGCAAAATTAAAAAACGAAAATCCACAGGGCTAAAAAAGGTTTGCAAGTTACACAACAACCACACCACACACACACATCCAACAAAGGCATTTATTTAACACACACCAAAAAAGTGAAATACCCCCAAAACAAGACTTTTTGCTATTCAATCCAATGCCATCCATGCCCTAAATGATGTTTAAATTCAACAGATACCACAGAAACAGTTGTTTCATGCACCCATGAGTAGCTCTGGGCCTACTGGCTGAAAGGCCTATTTATTTATTGGGCCAGACTACTGGGCTAGTGAATTAAATAAATATTGTAAATTGATTGCAAAAGTTGGAGAAAATGTAGTGAACTTTGCAACATGTTTCCTTTATAAAGCAAAACTAGTAAAAAAATTACATACAAAGAAAAACAACTAGGCCCCTACTAAAACTACAGACCAGCCACAACAATAAATTTTTAAAAAATGATGAATAGTACACAAAAATGTAGGTGCAATGCCCCAATCAAACAAACAACAACAATTCTCCAACTTACTTGTAAAATCTCAAGTCCAAAAGTCCTCAAATCCAATGATATATGATGCAGCAGGCACAAAGAGTGATCCTTCCAGCTCCAAATCCAAATGAAAAGTGAACAGGACATGGACAAAGCACTGGGAGAAGCCTGCTGGACAGGAACAGGAAGTTGGAGACTCTGGGGCACTTCCTTCCCCTTAAAAAAAGTAAAAAAAGAAAAAGGATTCCTTGCACAAAAAAGTACAGCCAAATGTCAATCTGAGGAGTTTTTTTCATCCAAATCATCATTTTCGAAAAGGTTTTATGCTGCTCGCGAGATATTCTTCTCCAGATTGCAAATTGTGCGTGTTCGGCATCGCGATCTTCACGGAACTTCCGCCGGATGTCCGATGGCGCGTGCGAATGACGTGTTCGCGATCGCACACTCTCGCGGGATCGTGCGGCCGGCTACCAAAATCTCGTGGCACACGCGAACGGATAGGAAATCTCTTGGGCGAATGCAGGGATCCCAGTAAGTCGCTGCCGCGTGCGCAAAAACGCATTTTGAAAGCGCGAACAAGAAAAAAACTCAGCTCCGCCGCTTATCGCGGAGTTTTCGGTAACTCCGCGTTCTAGGCGGAGTTGCCAAAAATCCACAAACTCCGCGAGCGGAGCGGATTTTAACACCCAGGGTTAGCATTTACTCAGGCACTACCTATCCACATATCAAATTATCCAGGCACTACTCTTGCACTCATCCATTCACTCAGACATTACACATGCGCCCATCCATTCACACAGACACTCCCCATGCACTCATCCAATGACCCAGGCACTACTCTTGCAGTCATCCATTCACTGAGAAACTACCCATGCACTGCTCCATTCACTCAGGCACTAACCATGCACATATCAAATCACCCAGGCACAACCCATGAACTCATCCATTCATTCACACATTCTGCATGCGCTCATCCATTCACTTAGGCTCTACCCATGCACTCATCTAATCACCCAGGCACTACCCTTGCACTCATGCATTCAAGGAGGAGCTACCCATGCAGTCCTCAATTCACTCAGGCACTACCCATGTACTCATCTGTTCACCCAGGCACTAACCTTGCACTTATCCATTTATTCAGATACTACTCATGCACTCATCCAATCACCCAGGCACTACCCATGCACTCATCCAAAGACTCAGCCACTACCCATGACCTCATTCATTCACTGAGGCATTACGCATGCACTCATCTAATCACCCTGGCACTACCCATGCACTCATACATTGACCCAGTCATCACGCATGCACTCATACGTTCATTCAGGCACTACCCATGCACTCATCCAATGACCCAAGCACTACCGTTGCACTCATCCATTCCCTCAGATATTATGCATGCGCTCATTCATTCACTCAGGCACTACCCATGCACATATCAAATCACCCAAGCACTACTCTTACACTCATTCATTCACTCATGCATTACAAATTCTCTCATCCATTCACTCAGGCACTACTCATGCACTCATCCAATGACCCAGGCACTACCCTTGCACTCATCCATCCACTGATGCACTGCCCATACACTCATCCATTCACTCAGGCACTACCTAGCCACATATCAAATGATCCAGGCACTACTCTTGCACTCATCCATTCACTCAAGCATTGCACATGCGCTCATCCATTCACTCAGGCACTAACCATGCACTCATCCAATGACCCAGGCACTACCCTTGCACTCATGCATTCAAGGAGGAACTACTCATGCTATCCTCAATTCACTCAGGCACTACCCATGCACATATCAACTCACCCAGGCATTACCCTTGCACTCATACAAAGACTAAGCCTGGGCGGTAAAATCAGCTCTGCTCGCGGAGTTAGCGGATTTTTGGTAACTCCGCGTAGAACTTGGAGTTACCGAAAACTCGGCGTAGCGGAGTTTTTCCCTTGTTCGTGCTTTCAAAATGCGTTTTCACGCACGCGGTAGCGACTTACCAGGATCCCTGCGTTCGCCGACGAGTTTTCCTATCCGTTCGCGTGCGCCAGGAGATTTTGGTAGCCGGCCGCGCTATCCCGCGAGAGTGTGCGATCGCGAACACGTCATTCGGACGTGCCATTGGACATCCGCGTTCGCGAACAGGAAATACGCATCGCGAACGGGCGGGGCAAGAGACAAACAAGATGGCCGCGCCCATTGGTGACCGCATGGGCAAGTTCGCGAGATATTTCCCCCCGAGTACGCAAACAGCGTCCCGAACACGCAATACGCGTTCCCGAACATCAAAAACGCATCGCGAACGGGCGGAATAAGCAACTCTGCGTGCTCGCGGAATTCTGCGTAGCTCGCTGAGTTTTTTTACCACTTCGTGGAACTCAGAGTAGTGCGACTACGCGAACTCCGCCCAGGTTTAACAAAGACTCAGTCACTACCCATGCACTCATTCATTCACTAAGGCACTACACATCCACTCATCCAATCACCTTGGCACTACCCATGCACTCATACATTGACTCAGGCATTGCACATGCACTCATACATTCACTAAGGCACTACCCATGCACTCATCCAATGACCCAGGCACTATTGTTGCACTCATCCATTCACTCAGGTTTTACACATGAGCTCATCCATTCACTCAGGCACTACCCATGCACATATCAAATCACCCAAGCACTAATCTTACACTCATTCATTCACTCATGCATTACACATGCGCTCATCCATTTGCTCAGGCACTACTCATGCACTCATCCAAACACTCAGCCAATACCCATGCATTCATTCATTCACTGAGGCACTACGAATGCACTCATCCAATCACCCTGGCACTACCCATGCACTCATACATTGACTCAGGCATTATGTATGCACTCATACGTTCACTCAGGCACTACTCATGCACTCATCCAATGATCCAAGCACTACCATTGCACTCATCCATTCACTCAGACATTACGCATGCGTACCTCCATTCACTCAGGCACTACCCATGCACATAGCAAATCACCCAAGCGCTACTCTTACATTCATTCATTCACTCACGCATTACGCATGCCCTCATCCATTCACTCAAGGCACTACCTATCCACTTATCAAGTCATCCAGGCACTACTCTTGCACTCATCCATTCACTCAAGGCACTACCTATCCACATATCAAGTCATCCAGGCACTACTCTTGCACTGATCCATTCACTGAGGCATTATGCATGTGCTCATCCATTCACTCAGGCACTACCTATGCACTCATCCAATGACTCAGGCACTACCCTTGCACTCATCCATTCATTAAGACAGTACCCTTGCACTCATGCATTCACCCTGTCACTACCCTTGCACTCATCCATTCAATGAGGAAATATCCATGCACTCCTACATTCACTCAGGCACTACCCATGCACTCATCTGTTTACCTAGGCACTACCCTTGTACTCACCCATTCACTCAGACACTACACATGCACTCATCCAATCAGCCAAGCTCTACCTATCCACTCATTTAATGACCCAGGCACTACTCTTATACTTATTCATTCACTGAGGAACTACCCATGCACTCCTCCATTCACTCAGGCACTACCCATGCACTCATCTGTTCACCTAGGCACTACCCTTGCACTCATCCATTTACTCAGACACTAAACCTGCACTCATCCAATCAGCCAGGCATTACCCATCCACTCATCCAAAGACTGATCAACTACCCATGCACTCATCCATTCACTGAGGCACTACCCATGCACTCATACAATCACCCTAACACTACCTCTGCACTCATCCAATGACACACACACTACCCTTGCACTCATGCAATCATTCAGGTAGTACTCCTGTACTCAAATATTTACTCAGGCAATATCCTTACACTCATGGATTCACTGACATACTCCCTATGCACTCATTCAATCATCCAGGCACTATTCTTACATTCATCACACACACATTTATGCAAGCAATCAGTTTCACTACATACAATTTTTCTATTTTTAACCAGTATATGTGGTTCCGTAAGAGCCTTTTTATTTTTTTAGTAACAATTTAGAGTTTTTTTTGTATTTTCTAAACTTTTATTTTGTGGTGTTTTTGAATTATTTATACTAAAAAATAAAAGTGAACAAGTCCAACTATAGTGTTTTATAACAACAAAGAAACACAAGGTAGAACTCCCCCCCAAAAATTAGCACTTATGTGTTTTTAAAAGATTTATAATGGCATCAATAGAAAGTTCCACAATGCAAAGAGTTGTCAAACGTTTTCTGCAGTGTATTCCTGCATTAGCAAGTTTGGGGAAGATCCGAAAGATGTGGAATGGTGAGAACAAATCCAGCTGACATAGAACATTGGTTACCGTAATCAGCTGCAGCTTGCTCCCTCTTCCTTTGTGCCATTATTTCTCATGCAAGACGAGTTGGATGAATGGTTTCCAGATGTTTTCGCATTGAAGATGTGCCACAGGAATATTTTTTTTCAGATCCTCTGGAGAGGACTTTTGTGGCAGATGCTGCAGGTCACCTTCTTTGCATTGACTTTCTTTTCTCCCTCTGGCACGGTGAAAAACGCCCACACAATACTTTCTTTATGCTTCTTCACAGGCTCTTCAACCTCATCCATCTCCTCCTGCTGCTCTTCTTCTGGAAATAGTGATGCCATTTTTTAATCAAAAATAGTCACAACACCAAATATAATTAAAAAAAATTAGAGCCTACAACAAAGCAGTCTAAGAAGCAGACACATCCAAAATAAGAGGACTAGAACAGATGTTGGATCCACCTTCTAAGAGAATGAAAAGCTTTTTAAGCAATAAAAAGCTTTCTTTCCATGTCATATGGATTCGCGTATCGGAAGGGCACCCATCGTGTATACGTCGCACACCCGTAAAATGTGCTGAACTTAACCGAAAAGTGCAAATTGCTATTTATGAATTGTGTTTTAAAGTATTTTAGTGAAAGTCTTTAAGCAAAACTGATATTTGAAGTTTCCACAGTGATATTTCTTACTTTTTTACATTACGCCGAAGCCGCAGCCCCTACGCGATCCCGTAAATAAGTGCCAGCAGGGTTCACGACTTCTAAGCGACCACTGCGCGATCATGCCGCGTACATAAAAATGTGCTTTAAATTTTCCTTACATATTTTACAACTACACTAATACTACTTTGTTAAACTCAGTAACAAACCTCTTCTTCTAAAATATATATTATTTCGATGCAAATATGTATTTTACACTTACATTCGTATAACAGATTCGCAAACCGAGCGTTTCGGTTTGTGAAGGGTGTGCGACCCTTTTTTGAAAAAGAGAGATATTTATCATAATGATACAGCAATACATATTTTATGCAATTAAAAGAAATCATTCAAAGCTTAATTTAGTAAACAAATTAAATAAAATGTCTTCAAAATATTAAAAACAATGGGGCCGATTCACAGAACTAACCTGAGACAAAATCCTAAACTTACTACTTTTGGTATTCACAGAAGGCACTTACGATTTTTGGTATTCACAGAATGCACTTACGACTCCTAACTTTACGTCCGCACTCGGGCCGGAATTTCAGCACTTGGGCCGGAATTTCCGCACCCGGAGCGGAAATCCCGCACTTGTGCCTAAATTTCTGCTCCCGGGCCGGAGTCTCCGCTTCCGGGCTGGAATACCCATACTCTGGCCGTTGATGATTTTCCTCAAGGCTACACACCTGTCCAAGTGCCTACCATCCCTCACCATGCGTCAGCTGACACACTGCAGCCCAACAGCCAATCCCAGCCCTGCAGCATGTATGAAAGCAGAGCAGACACACCCAAACTCTTTCAACATGTCGCTGAATGTGTTTGTTGCTCTACCCCTTGCCATGCGGCAAGAAGACTTGAGGAGGAGGAGGAGAGTAGAGAGGATCTTCAGACAAAAGATCAACCTATTTGGGATGTCCAGCTAAGATGTCAGGGCCAGATACTGTTTCCCTCCAGAAGTCATCTTGGAGATGGTGTGTGAGTTCGAGCAAGAACTTGACTCTGTGACCTGCAGCTCCCATGCCATTCCAGCCTATCTCAAGATCCTTTCTGCTCTCCATTTCTTTGCCACAAGGTCGTTCCAAAGGATCTCCAGTGACCTTGTGGGCATCTCCCAGGCAAGCCTGTCGCGGTGCTTGCATCAGGTACTTAGCTGCATCACTGCAAGAGCCTACCACCACATACGAATCCCCATACACTGGCCAGCAGACAAAGGCCAGCTAGAGATTTCTATCTCATTGCTCGCTTCCCACGTGTGCTGGGTGCAATTGATTGTACCCATGTGGCCCTTGAGCCACCCCGCCGCATTGCACATATCTTCTGCAACAGACACCGATGGCATTCCATCAATGTGCAGGCTGTCTGTGATGCCAGTGGGAGATTCATTGATGTGCATGCAGTGTTTCCAGGTAGTACCCATGACAGCTTTGTATTCCGCATGTCACCTCTTGCCCGGCGGATGGCTGCGGGAGAATTTGGCAACATGTGGCTACTGGGTAAATACCAAGCACTAAAAATGAGGGATATGTGTAAATGAACTCTATCAATGCCACCTTAAATTAAAAACCATTGTACAATAAGAATCATAAAGCAACATACACGGTCTCAACAGACACTGCATGTACCAAAGTATAGTTCATGTTCTGTGTAAATTAAAGAGGGAAAAGTAACCAATTGCCCTTTCTTCACTCCTCAGGCGACGGTGGGTATGCACTCTCCCCACAACTCCTCACACCTTACAGACATCCAACTACTGTACCGCAGCGTAGGTACAATAGGGCACACATACAAACTCGAGCCACCATCGAGCGCACTTTTGGTCTGTTGAAGTCGCGATTCAGATGTCTTGACCGTATAGCCGTATAGGGGGTGTGCTGATGTACTCCCCTGAAGTCATATGCAAGATCATATTCACCTGTTGTGTTTTGCACAATATAGCTTCAACGCTTGGCTTACACATACCTCTTGTACCTCGGATAGCTCTGAATACAGGAAACCGGACCATTGCACAGAACAGAGGTCAGGGTATGCAAGTCCATGACTAGCTGTTTGCCACGTTTTTCACATGAGCAACCTGTTGTGTCATGGACAAAATGTGGTTTGCAGTCTGTTGTCAATGATGAAAGTTGGATAATTACGACTCTGTCCAAAAATTCCATCCTGAGACTACTTTGCAAGCCACACTAACTGCATGCAAAACACAGCTGTTGACAGTAGTCAAAAGATTGACCATGCTTCAGGTCATGTGCCCATGTCAGCAATCAGTGTAGTGGATGTCCCTAAGGAATCTATTGACTCAGAGGAAAAGATGTACATGTTCTGAGAGACCTTCCGGGACCTTATGAGGATGGGTTTCTTAATCACAAAAGGGCCTAACTATTGCATTCTCAGAGTTTTTGCCCTCAACAGATTTAACTCCCCCACAAATGATGTTATGGGTGAATCTGGCTCTATGTGTCTGGGATACACAGCAGTGCTTCCCCTAATTTTCCGTAACACCAGAGACAACTCTTGTGTTGAGCACTAAATATGGACTACATGTACCATAATGCAAAGGAGGAGAAAACTAAACTGGGGTTTGATGTTGTGTCAGCCCCCCCCTTGTCCTAGCCAAAATGTCATTAAATGGTCTGTTCCCCCTTTTGTTACATGTCTATGATTTTCTCTTGCACTGTCATTTCAGGTTTCTCCACTACAGAACAACAGGATGGCAGTGGATTTGATCTGTGATTGTGGATAAATAAATGAATACAAAATGGCTGTAAACTACTTCCTGTGATGTATTTCCTGTCTTCCACTTCCTGAATATCATTTGCTGTATGAAAGAATGGATTCCGGTTCAATTTCGGAGATTACGCCCGAAAACGTAATTTCCGGTCCTGGAGTGTGCGCCTCACATGCGGACCAGTCGCTCCGGAACCGGAAATTACGTTTTCGGGCCAAAATTAAACCGGAACCCATTATTTCATACAGGAAATGAAATACAGGAAGTGGGAGACAGGAAATACATCACAGGAAGTTGTTGACAGCCATTTTGTGTTCATTCTGAGTCATCCTCTCTCACAGATCAGATCCTCTGACATCCTGCTGCTCTTTTCAACCTTATTACCCCCAAAATAGCTGAGGGTTATGAGGCGAAAGCACCCCCTTTCTCTGAAAGGGAATTAGACATTTTAGCTGAGGGGGTGCTGACCAAATATCCTCAGCTATATGGGGGGCCAGAGTACCAGCTGAGCAATGCAGCGCGGGCCAGACTATGGGCCGACATTGGTGAGTGCTGCAGTGCAGTGGGCGTTTACACCAGGGAGGCGAGGGCATGCCGCAAGCGCTGGGAGAACCTAATACACTGGGCCCGGCACAAGGCCGAGGAGCTCCTGGGCCAGTCTTCACAGTATTGTATTTCTGGTGCACTAGGACCAGGGGGGTGGGGGATGAAATCACATGAGAGCAGTTGCACACATGTGGGGAGGGAAACGTTTGGTGAAAAGGCGTTGTGCTGGCTGACTCAGGTTCAATTCAGATCAGTTAAGGAGGTTACACTGTTCAACATGAGGCAGAAACACTGCAGGTTTGAACCGGGGTTAAAACAAGTTTAAATAGCTGAATCAGCAGTCAGTAAACGGGGGCAGGATGAGATATTACAGAGAGGTTGGCTTTTGCTGGATGGAGTAAGAATGGTAGATTTCATAGGGGAGCAACATAGTTTTATTTTCATGTTTATTTTCACTTTTGAGGTTTTGTAGGTTGCATACAAGTGTACATTGAGAGGGGGAACGCATTGATAATTATTTAGTTAAGGGTGGGATTGCAGGGGAGTGTTCACGTAGGGGACTGGAAAAGTATTCATTTAGGAGCATGAATCATTTTCAAGGGGAAGGGGCAAAAGAATGCTTTATTGCACATTACTGTTATACGTGAATTGTATTTAGCTCACGCATATTTTTAAACATTGCAGATACCCCTGAAGAAGGTCGTAGATGACCGAAATGCATTGGGTGAATTTAAATATGATGATTTGGATGAATCGAGTTTCTTAACATGCCTGTGAATAGGCCCGGATGGGCAATTCTTGAGCAAGCAACAAGCAGACATTTTTGGAACTTGTACCTTTGACGTGATGGACAAGTATTGTTAAATTATTGGAAATAAAAAATGGATTGAACTTTGGAAACACTATTGAGTACGTGAATCAATTGGATCACATTGTGCATAAGGCTGTGCAACTCAGTGACTCGCAAACTGCGCGTCACAAATTCCCAGTCTTCACAGCACCATGTGCATCGTCACCGCCTCTCGCCACTGTACAGGAGGGTCCTGCGTGCAGCTTGGCCAACCCTCCATGCTCAGCTGGAGGAGCATGAGCAGCAGAGACCTGGTAAGTGCATTATATGCAATATGTGTCTGGAAGTATGATGTGAGTGAAGACAGAGCTGTACCATTGTGTCCCATGCCTCCATTCACCTATTAGGTGTCTATGCAGCAGTCATTATGAAGCAAAAGGCGCACTGTAGCACATTGACTGTAAAGGGCAGAGTGCATTCTGTGAGTTGTAGTTTCTTCATGACAACAGGGGAATTGAGCCACACGTGCATTTGTACAGAAATTTGCACTGCCAGCACCATTAACAGTGAACCAAGGGAATCATAACTGATGTGTGCATTGAATGAGGAATGGTACAGACACTGTCCAGTGTGTGTCTGAGAGGCCAATGGCTATTGGATGCTGTGACTTGCATTGCATTCGGTGAGTTTGGGTTCTGATTGAGACAGATCATCATGTGCCATGGAGTCAAGACAGACTTTGAAATCCTTGCCTCACTCTTAAGTGTTTCCAATTTTGCTAAGTTTGGCCACAGATACACGTCTTACCCTCAGTGGCTTTTATGCCATTTTTCATGTACAGGTAGCTGTAACAACGAGCCAGTACTGTTCACCAGTACATAGCACTACCTGATCAGTCTCCGAAGCCAATATGTGGCACTAGATTGTCAGCTTTTGTGAGGGAATATCAAAAGGTTAGACTCACAACTTAGCAAACCGAATAGCCCAGACCCTTTATGGATGTGTGACCACCAATCGGCATTTGTCTTGTCTCATACAATCCCACCCAGCAGATAACATTTGTCCAGACGTAAAGGTGCTGAGACTCAATATCACAGGCCCTTTTCAATACCATCTGGACTCTATCTGATCTCCTTTTGTAGACTGGGTTTGGAACCTGCCCATGTAGCAGTGACAGGACACACAGATCACAAGAATGCCAAAGTTGAGGGTTGGCCAGTACAGATGTGTAAGCCACCAAAAATCTCATGAGATGTCCATGTCAGACTCAAATCAGGAGATGACAGTGAACATACACGTAATTTAAACTCATAAACACTGAGAACTGTATAGTGTGATCAGAGGAGAACAAAGTCTGACCTTGGCTCATCTAGGTATGTGTCTTGTCCTGACGTGTACTACCACTACATAATGATTTGTCTTACATTTCAGTGGGCTCAGCTGGCCAAATGGAACAACAGCAGGACCCGGTTCAGAGCAGGACATCTTTGGTGCGCCGGCTGCTACGACCTCTTTCAACAAGTGAGGAAGAAGAGGAGGCAGGGGGATTGCTCCCACCCAGACTGACCAGGAAGACAACTCTGGTGCTACGGACCGGGTGGAGGCTGTGGACATTGAAGTGGGGGGGAGTACTGGACACCTCTGGCCAGGGGGGGTGGAGAGCTACTCTCCCCCAGACCATTCACCATTTAGTTTTGGCGAGATATCCCTGTGGCAGGCCACTACCCAACCTGCGCCTGCCATCACCCCCTCCCTAACTCTAGAGGCCCCCATTTCATCGGGGCCTCCAGCTGCATCCCCTGCAACCTGCCCCCCTCATCGTAGCTGCCAGGTCGACACCAACATTGGCTCCGAACCTGAGGCACCACACCCCTCATGTTCAACCCAAACCCCTCCCTGTGTTGTTCTTTCTGTGGCTGTACCAGAGGACTTGATGTGGGCATGTGAGGGTCAGCCAGACATGTCATCTCGCATCATGCTGCAGATGTGTCTAGGGATGCGCATGATGCGAGACGAAATTGCATGAACTCTGGCCACCCTCACTGCCAGTGTCAATTCCCTGTCTGCAGCCATGTCGTCTTTTGTGTCCCAACCTACTTCCCACATAACGCTCAATGTCTCCCCCTGTCCGTTGCACCACACTGTTTCCCCCCATAATCCTCATGTGTCCTTACCCCGTGTGGTGCCTGTTCCTGCACCGGCCAGCCAGGAGCCTGCATCGGACTCAGAGGATCTAGACATTGTGGTACTAGAGGATGACCAGAAGGACACTTGACCTGTTGGACATAATTTTCTTTGTGGACAATTATTTACTTTTCCCCTTGTAAATAGACTGGTTCCCCTGACGCTCCCTGACGTGTTATATTTTTGTTGCCCCACCCCAATCCAAGTTCCCTTCTCCTTCTGTAGTAAGAACATCATTTGTTTTCCTTTCTCCCTTCCAGATGGACTGTTGTTTTTCAAATCCCACACTTTTATTTACATAAAATATATTTTTGAAACAGACTTTCTCTATCTTGTTTAACTTCATTGTGACTGTCTTGTACAAAATATGGACATGTATTTTGGGAGTCACCTGCTCTGCACATTATGGCTTGTTGCAATGATGGGGTTACACTTGTACATGTGTCACACACACACATACATCCTCACATCTCTAGGCCACCAAAATTTCTGTACATTTGCCTATCAGGACATGATACGCAACAGAGTCTTGACTTGTGAAGAGAATTACTTTTTATTTACACATATTCACAGTGGTAAAAAAGTTTTTGGGATGTTATCAATGGGGATCGTGCTTGCGACTTCGCAATTTCGGAGGTGAGGATCGATGTGAGGGATCATGTCTGGGTTGTCGCCTACGTGCATGTGGGTGTTGTGCATGTGCCTGTACAGGGTGAAGTTCATGTGCAGGGGCAGATGGTGTTTGTACAGTTGGTGTTTGTGCGTGGACAGGGACTGGTTGTGCAGGTGGTGGGAGTGCCTGTCAGGGGGTGGTGGTAGTTGTGCAGGTGGTGGGAGTACCTGGTCAGGGGGTGGTGGTGGTTGTGCTGGTAGTGAGAGTGCCTGTTCAGGGGGTGGTGGTGGTTGTGCAGGTGGTGGGAGTGCCTGATCAGGGGTGGCAGTGGTTGTGCAGGTGGTGGGAGTGCCTGTTCAGAGGGTGGTGGTGGATTGTGCAGGTGGTGGGAGTGCCTGTTCAGGGAGTGGTGGTGGTTGTGCAGGTGGTGGGAGTGCCTATTCATGGGGTGGTGGTGGTTGTGCAGGTGGTGGGAGTGCCTGTTCAGGGGGTGGTGGTAGTGCAGGTAGTGGGAGTGCCTGTTCAGGGCGCTGTTGTGGGTGTGTGCCCTTGCTGTGGTCCTGTGCAGTTTGTGGTACAGGTGTGTGGGTGTGATGTGCGGCAGGCAGATGTGATGGCTCCCCTCCCTGCGTTGACCGTGAAGGGAGACTTTGGATCACTTTCATCATGTCCTCCATCATCTTCATGGCCAAGGCATGGTGTAATGTAATATAATGTAAAGAGGTACTTATAAAGCGCACGGCTACTCCACAGAGTGTCCCGGCGCTCAAGGACCCCAAGACAGGCACCAGCACTATGTCAGAAAGAAAAACAGAAGGCTTTTGCTGGAAAAGCCAAGTTTTTAGCTGCTTCCTGAAAGTAAGCAGATCCTGGATCTGTCTAAGCGGCAATGGCAGACAATTCCATAAACGGGAGGCCAGCACTTGAAAGGAACGGCCGCCCAGACGGGAGCGGCAAAACTTGGGGATGGCCATCAAAACCTGCAGTGAAGACCTCAGGGCTCTTTGCGGCACATAGTGCTGAATCCTATTCCTAATATAGAAGGTGCCCGTATCAAGGAGGGCCTGAAAGCCAGGACCAGGTGTGGTGTTCTTATCATTATGTCCAGTGTGAGCCATGTTATCACCCTCTTCACCCTTGTTGCCATAGAGTCACATTCTTAGTTAGAACTCCATCTGTATAGAATGTTAGTGCTTGAAGAAGAGTGTCAGTTGCTTTTGTTGGTTGGAGGATGAGGTCTTATTATAAGGAGCTACATTAAAAGCCCTTCTCCAAGTACCACGCCTGCGTGTCTTCTTTCCTGTGGATACACCACCTCACCAGGGCTTTAAACTGAATCCTCTTCCGGACCAGCAGCCAGTGCAGGGACTTTAGATGGATAGACATTCATGCCCTGGGCCCTACCATGAGAATTGCTCTAGCCGCCGCATTCTGGACCACCTGTATGCGGTTTAATAAGTAGTCCAGTAGGCCCAGGTACAGGACATTGACGTAGTCCAGCCTTGATACAATCAGGGCTTGGACAACCATCTTCCTGTACGTAACCGGCAATAGGGGAAGAAACATTTTAAAAAATTTTAACAGGCCAAAGCAGGTACTGGCAACTGTTTTGATCTGAGCCTTCATAGATAAATTGGCATCTAACGTGACCCCTAGGTTCTTTACAGTGCTTACTGAGGCTGCAGGGGGAGGGACATATCCTGAGGCCACCACTGGTGCCACACTTCGCAAGGTGAGGGACTGAAGAAAATGATCTCGGATTTCTCCGGGTTACACTTTAATTGATTCCGCCTTAGCCAGGAGAAGACCTCCGTCAAGCAGGTGCTAATTTTGCTACCTCTAAAATCGGTGCCCTTGTCACAGGTGAACAACAATTGAGTATCATCTGCATATGATACAAATTTAGCGCCATGTGCCCCAGCTAGAAGCGCAAAGGAAGCCATATAGACATTAAAAAGTGACGGGCTCAAAATAGAGCCCTGCGGGACTCCTACCTTCATGGAGGGAATGGGGGCCGCTAAGGGAGGGGACCAAATTGTTTGCTGACGGACTCTGAGAAAGGAAGAAAAACACTTGAATATCGTGCCACCAACGCCACACTCCTGGAGTCTCTGCATGAGCCGGTCATGGGGCACGGTATCAAAGGCTGCGGAGAGGTCCAACAGTATCAGCACTGCTTTTCTCCCTCTATCTAGTGTCTCTTTGATAGCTTCGGAAACTTCCAGTAGGGCTGTTTCTGTACTAAAATTGGCTCTGAAGCCCGACTGACTGTGATGGAGTACATGGTTGGCTTCCACATATTCCGTAATGACTAAATTCACACATTTTTCCAGAACTTTGAAAAAGAAGGGCAGCAGTGATATCGGCCTGTAATTGGAGGCCACCACAGGATCTGCCGAAGGCTTCTTAAGTAGAGGGATAATTTTGGCATTTTTCCAGCTATCAAGCACCTGCCTGTGTTGCAATGAGGTGTTCAAAATCAGGTTGACCGCTGGATTAATAATCACGCCTATAGAAGACAATACTTTGGCAGGACATGGATCCGAAGGAGAGCCTGACTTAAGGGTTTTCATTATCTACAGCGATTTTTCCAGGGGAATCGGAGGAAACTAGGTGAGACAAGGACCTACAACAGAGTTTGCGGGGAGTAATGGCCCTGAGATTACTTCATTCGCAGGGGGCGGAGTCTCAAATGAGTTTTGAATAATTTTGATTTTATTATGAAAGTAACCCACCAGATGGTTGATCCATTCATTAGTGGGGGTAAACAGACTTTCCACCATACTAGGGGATGAGAAATCTTTTACAATTTTAAAGATTTCTTTACTTTTATTCCCAGCTGACTCAATTTTAGTGGAGAGAAAATGTTTCTTTTCCTCGCAAATTTTATTATAATGGGCTTTAAGGGCCTGTTTGTAGCTAGCTTTGTCCTCGGGGTGTCTTAAACTCTCTTCCCTTTGGATGGATATTATGTCTCTGATATTCTTGGACATGTCTTGCCAAGATCTATCCATCCTATCCAAAACATGGGTCATTCTCTCCACAACGTGAGGGGTTTGGTACATGTCCTGCAGGGCTTCAGACATATCTGACAGGGTAGCCACTATGGCATGAATGTCCTGCCTCAATCTGCCTGCTGTTGGAAGAAGTCCTGCTCCCACTGGCCACCATGGCCTGGTGCAGGCCCTCTCTGCAGGGGTTGGCCATGGATGAGACTGGCAGGTCCAACAGCAGGAGGGGGTGGCAGGTGGAAGCATGTGGACAGGAGATTGGTGCCCAGGGGATACCTGCACCACAACAGGGTTGGAACTTCCCTCAGATGGTGGAGAGAATGCCTGGGATACACTGTGTAGGGAGGAGTGTGTAGGGGAACCACCACGTCTGTCCTGGATGTGAGGGCTGTTAGGGAATGATGTCTGTGTTGGGGTGCATGTGAGCTGTGGCTGGTTAGCTCTATGCTGGGGACAGGCAATCTTTTGTGTTGGAGGAGGCTGAGGCACCTTGCTGGGCGGAGGGTGTGAGGCCTTGCAAAATTTGGGCAGTGTTGGGAAATTTCTGTCCATGGCATCAGAATCGTCATCCTCGGAGAGGATGGACAGATAGTCACCATCATCTTCCAATCCTTCAGCCTCCTCAGGTACTTCCTCTTCCTCCTCCTCTTGCGCAGTACTTGCAGCCGACATTACTGCCTGGAGGAGCAGTGGATTTTCCCCTTTGATTGCCCATCGCCCAACACTGGTGATAGGTCCGTCCTCCTTTTCGTCATCATCCCCTGGAACACAGAGGTTGCAACAGGATAAGTAATTGACCTGGTATAATATGTGGTGCAACACAAGGGTTGGTTCTACTGTACTTTGCATCAACAGTTGAAGCACGTGGAGATGTACAATATACAAGCAAACTCACCAGCTCCAGCCACAGCTTTATGTCCCTTTGCGATCCCCCCTGATGTCAACTGCTGAACCGGGCTCCTCATAGGTGTGGTTGATGAAGCGGTCCCCGATCCAGCAGCTGGAGAGGGAAGTGACAACATACTCAATGATCTGCTATACTAATTTACAAACAGGCACATGTGACACTTATGGAAATTAAATGGTATGTATGTAACTTTGTAAACAACAACTGCATATTCTATGCAGAAAGGATTTGGATCTTTGGTAGGGTTTTTGAATCTATGATAGGAAAACACTTCATGCCACACTTATCTGATGGACAGGTGCGAGAGGGTTTCACTGCTGCAGCCAGGATGTCTTGCATTCCCCAGGATGGGGTTGTACGCTGTACTGGTGTCATCCTGTCAGCAGCTGTGATGAGAAATACATGTCCATATTTCAGTACACCAGATGGTAGCTATGAGCTAACATGTATAGTCATTCTCAATGACCATTGACAGGATATTCATGGCCAATGTGCAGCATGTTTACCTCATGGACTTTTCATGGGGGCCCCTGCTCACATGCAGCAATTGCCAGCTGTTACCTCCACACAGTACTGACATCAATGAGATGACACATCAACAGACAAACCTGTATGAGAAGGTTACTGATATTTTAAGGAAGGGGCTAAATCATCAGGACTCCTCTGCATTACATTGATTACACCTTCACCATTAAGACTAACATGTTTCATGAGTACAATGTCTGTTGACAAGTCGAAAGGAGTGTACATCACCAGGCTGACCAGTTTCACATTTGCACATCAGGTCAGACATTGCATTGCAGAGTTCATGTGTGAGATGAGCAATAGTCAGGTACATTTTGTGGGTCATTTGTGCTCCCCTACCCATGAAGTCACATGGCTCTTTTTGGAATGAGAGATCACACATTTGTTATGTCCATCCTTTGAGTGTCCTCTGTTCTCATACTCCATTTCCAACATCATGGTAGTACTTAGCTGACAACGGATGATGTGTTGTACAGCAGACATCCTAACCTCATATGTCAATCACTCACTTATACCGGTGTATACAGTAGAAGAGGAGGCAAGCAGAATGCAACATTTGACTAGGATCCCACATTGTGGGTAAGTTGAGAAGCTTTGGTGGTTGCCGCCTACACTGGATTTGCGTTGTGCTTTTCAGCAAAGTGATTAGAAAAATTAACTTCCTGAAGATTCACCTTAGCAGCCCATACACCCATCTCAAAAGAACCCAACTGGCATCAGCGCAAGACTCATCCACACCAATTTCAATATGATTTTACCATTGATATTTTGCAAGAGCGTTTTCATATCATTGAATTACAATCCAATTGTGTCTAGGACACTTCATATGACACTATGCACTATTTTATGTCCATTCTGAACTCACTTGGCATACATTTTGTGTCATCCTTTCAATGGCCACCATGGTGTGATCTGGTATGTGGTTAAATGCCATGTGATGCAGGACAACAGTGATGTAAAACACATACAACATACAGTGGAGATTAAAGGCACATTTCATGAGCATTCAGGTAAATTATTCTTGGGTTTACTTACCATGGCCCCGCACCTGCCCAGTGTGTGGTCCCTGACCAGATGTCACAGCCAACCTTATAGCAGAAGTCACTGTGGGTCTTGGAATCTGGAAGGACATCATTGGACCTACAATGATAAGTGTGTTTGCAACTTTACATTTCTGCTGCCACATGTGATGCACTTAATTTCAGGCACAAAGGATAAGCACAAGCAATTTTGGGCACAACCGTTGCAGAAGTGTGTAGCACTAAATATCATGAGTGATCCAACATTCAAGTTATAATGGCCCCACTGCCTAGAAGCAACGTCTATCAAATTGACCTGACAAAAAATCCTGAAGTAAGGTCCACTATCGTGTTTTGTTAATTGCCAAAAAACATGCCATCCGATGATAACATATATAACCAGCTGGGTGAACTGGACAATTTCATGTATAGAAAAAACATTCTAAGTTGGACATTGGATGCATTCGCACTACTCCTGACAATTGTATCTCACTTCTTGTTCATCATTGTCATATTTGTTAACATTGGATTTCTTGATTTAGTCTGCAAAAACAATTACAATATAGTGGGGACTTGTTTTTGACTTGTTGTGGCACTCGATTCCAGGATTGAGTTCACAGTTCTGGAACTGTTGGTGGAATACATGTAATGTTAACAAATCACAAAGGTATGATGAGCCTAGATATATTATATTTTGTCTTTCGCTATTCACAAATGTCATTTGCTAAAGGTAAATGTCCTTTCAGAATTCCAATAGTTGTAAAGCTAGGTTTTCCTCTCTGGTTACCTTTGAGATTTGGGCCCTATATGTCCCTCTGTTGTCTGCTGACAATGTGTGCATTTTGACCATTTCCTGACCAGTTTGACTTACCAGTTAGTGAGGGTGGTATGCGTTGCTCTGTATGGTGTTGTTTCCTCCCAGAAGATGCAGGGACCTCTGCTATTGTGGTTGTCTGTAATCTGGCTGAATGTGTCAATAGGCGAGAAGAGAGAAAAGTCACAAAATGGAAAATGTACATGTGGAACTTGTCAGACATTTCCTCATATCTTCTGGATGTTCTTGGGGGCCAGCTACCCCTCCTGTTACCTCCAGTAAGTTCCACACAGTGGGATTGCTAAGAGGTCTTCAGAGGGCACGCCCCCTTTCTCCACCACTCTGGCACACTACTGGTTGGGGATGAAGTCCACTTTACTCCTGAGGGACTTTGGGGGCCAAGAAGCCCTCCTGGTACCTCCTGTAAGTCCTACACAGTGGAATTCATGAGCGCTGGTCGGAGGCCCAGCCCCCTTTCTCCACCGCTCTGCAAATTCGACTACTAGTTAAAGAAGCATTTGCAATGTAATAGGTTTCGCATTTGCGAGAGATAGAGCTATTGGCATTGTAAATGTACAAGTTTTTTACTAATGTTTTTTGGAGTGGAGTGGATGTACGTTTTGTGTAGTGGAATTATGTGGTATGTTGTGCAGTGAAATTATGTGGATAGAAAGTATGTGGTATTTAGTGTATAGGGATTATGTAGAGAGGGATTATGTGTTATGGAGAGTAATTATGATGTATGGTAGCCTGTGTTGTGGAGTGGTAACCTCAGGTTTATTCCTCTCATTTCCATAGAAGCTAAACTATAAACTAAATGAGACGAAGAAAAGAAGGAACCACTGAGGAGCACTTCTGGGCTTAGTCAGAGGTATGATCAGGGCGACTGGAATTATGTGACTGTTCGCTACACCAATTGTCGCATAATTATACATTTTCCGCATTTGCTACAGAATCCAACATCTGCTGCATAATCTGCAGATTTGAACAAAAAAAACCTTGTTTCTAGCTCAAACGGCTCAAACGTTACCAAAAATGAAGCGACAAGTGTTACAGTGTGGTGAAAGACCCTTTGCAAACCTAGAATGGTCACCTGTTACTTATTGCTAAATGTGGGTGTTAAATTGGTACTAATGGCATGCAAAACACTCTTGCTTCTTTCTGCACCTCTCTAGCCTCTTTCTGCATTTTTCTTGCTTCTTTCTGCAGCTTTCTTCCTTTTTCTGCACTTCTCTTGCCTCTTTCTCCACAACTCTTCTGCTTTCTGCACCCCCCTTCTTTCTGCACCTCTCTTGCTTCTTTCTGCACCTCTCTTGCTTCTTTCTTCTGTACCTCTCTTGCCTCTTTCTGCACCTCTCTTGCTTTTTTCTGTACTTTGGTTGCCTCTTTATGCACCCTCTTCCCTCTTTCTGCACCTCTCTTGCCTCTTTCTGCACTTCTCTTGCTTCTTTCTGCATTTCTGTTACTTCTTTCTGTACCCCTTGCCTGTTTCTGCCCCTCACTTGCATCTTTCTGCACTTCTCTTGCCTCATTCTGTACCTCTCTTGCCTCTTTCTGCACCTCACTTGCCTGTGTCTGCACCTCTCTTGCCTCTTTCTGCAATTCTCTTGCTTTTTACTGCACCTCTCTTGTTTCTTTCTGCAACTCTCTTGTCTCTTTCATCACTTCTCTTGCTTCTTTCCACACCTCTGTTGCTTATTTCAGCACTTCTCTTGCCTCTTTCAGCACTTCTCTTGCCTGTTTCTGCACCTCTCTTGCCTCTTTCTGCACCTCTGTTGCCTGTTTCTGCACCTCACTTGCTTCTTTAGGCACCCTTTTGCCTCTTTCTGCACCCTTCTTCCCTCTTTCTGCATCTCCCATGCCCCTTTCTGCACCCCTGTTGCCTCTTTCTGCACCTCTCCTGCATTTTTCTGAACCTCTCTTGCCTCTCTCTTCACTTCTCTTGCCTCTTTATGCACCTCTGTTGCTTCTTTCTGCACTTCTCTAGCCTCTCTCTGCACCCCACTTGCCTCTTTATGCACCTCTGTTGCTTCTTTCTGCACTTCTCTTGCTTCTTTTTACACCTTTCTTGCTTCTTTCTGCATCCCTCTTGCCTCTTTCTGCACCCTTCTTCCCTCTTGTGCACCTCTCTTGCCTATTTCTGTGCCCCTCTTCCCTCTTTCTGCACCTCTTTTGCGTCTTTCTGTACTTCTCTTGCCTCTTTCTGCACTTCTCTTGCCTCTTTCTTCACCTCTGTTAGTTCTTTCTGCACTGCTCTTGCTTCTTTCTGCACCTCTCTTGCAAATCTCTGCACCCCTCTTGCCTCTTTCTGCACCCCTCTTCCCTCTGTTTGCACCTCATTTGCCTATGTCTGCACCCCTCTTCCCTTTTTCTGAACCTCTTTTGCCTGTTTCTGCAACTCTCTTGCCTCTTTCTGCACTTCTCTTGCTTCTTTCTGTACCTCTCTTGCTTCTTCCTGCACTTCTCTTGCCTCTTTCTGCACCCCTCTAGCCTCTTTCTGCACCTCTCTTGCCTCTTTCTGCACTTCTCTTGCCTCTTTATGCACCTCTGTTGCTTCTTTCTGCACTTCTCTTGCTTCTTTCTGCACCTGTTGTGCTTCTTTCTGCACCCCTGTTGCCTCTTTCTGCATGCGTCTTCCCTCTTTCTGCACCTCTCTTGCCTCTTTCTGCACCCCTCTTGCCTCATTCTGCATCAATGTTGCTTCTTTCTGCACTTCTCTTGCTTCTTTCTGCACCTCTCTTGCTTCTTTCTGCACCCCTCTTACCTATTTAAGAACCCTTCTTCCCTTTTCCTGGACCCCTTTTCCCTCTTTCTGCACCTCTCGTGCCTCTGTCTGCACCCCTCTTCCCTCTTTCTGCACCACTGTTGCTTATTTCTACACATCTCTTGCCTCTTTCTGCACCTCTCTTGCCTCGTTCTGCAGTTCTCTTGTCTCTTTCTGCACCTCTTATGCTTCTTTCTGCACTTCTTCTGCCTCTTTCTGTACCCCTCTTGCCTATTTCTGCACCTCTGTTGGTTCTTTCTGCACTGCTCTTGCTTCTTTCTGCACCTCTCTTGCACATTTCTGTACCCCTCTTGCCTCTTTCTGCATCCCTCTTCCCTCTTTCTGCACTTCTTTTGCCTCTGTCTGCACCCCTGTTCCCTCTTTCTGTACCTCGTTTGCCTGTTCCTGCAACTCTCTTGCCTCTTTCTGCAGTTCTCTTGCCTCCTTCTGCACCTCTGTTGCTTCTTTCTGCACTTCTCTTGCCTCTTTCTGCACCCCTCTTGCCTCTTGTCTCTTTCAGCACTTCTCTTGCCTCTTTCTGCACTTCTCTTGCCTGTTTCTGCACCTCTCTTGCCTCTTTCTGCACCTCTGTTGCCTGTTTCTGCACCTCACTTGCTTCTTTAGTCACCCTGTTGCCTCTTTCTGCACCCTTCTTCCCTCTTTCTGCATCTCCCATGCCCCTTTCTGCACCCCTGTTACCTCTTTCTGCACCTCTCCTGCATTTTTCTGAACCTCTCTTGCCTCTCTCTTCACTTCTCTTGCCTCTTTCTGCACCTCTGTTGCTTCTTTCTGTACTTCTCTAGCCTCTCTCTGCATCCCACTTGCCTCTTTATGCACCTCTGTTGCTTCTTTCTGCACTTCTCTTGCTTCTTTTGACACCTCTCTTGCTTCTTTCTGCATCCCTCTTGCCTCTTTCTACACCCTTCTTCCCTCTTGTGCACCTCTCTTGCCTCTTTCTGTGCCCCTCTTCCCTCTTTATGCACCTCTTTTGCTTCTTTCTGTACTTCTCTTGCCTCTTTCTGCACTTCTCTTGCCTCTTTCTTTACCTCTGTTAGTTCTTTCTGCACTGCTCTTGCTTCTTTCTGCACCTCTCTTGCAAATCTCTGCACCCCTCTTGCCTCTTTCTGCACCCCTCTTCCCTCTGTTTGCACCTCATTTGCCTATGTCTGCACCCCTCTTCCCTTTTTCTGAACCTCATTTGCCTGTTTCTGCAACTCTCTTGCCTCTTTCTGCACTTCTCTTGCTTCTTTATGTACCTCTCTTGCTTCTTGCTGCACTTCTCTTGCCTCTTTCTGCACCCCTCTAGCCTCTTTATGCACCTCTCTTGCCTCTTTCTGCACTTCTCTTGCTTCTTTCTGCACCTGTTGTGCTTCTTTCTGCACCCCTGTTGCCTCTTTCTGCACGCGTCTTCCCTCTTTCTGCACCTCTCTTGCCTCTTTCTGCACCCCTCTTGCCTCATTCTGCATCAATGTTGCTTCTTTCTGCACTTCTCTTGCTTCTTTCTGCACCTCTCTTGCTTCTTTCTGCATCCCTCTTACCTCTTTAAGAACCCTTCTTCCCTTTTCCTGGACCCCTCTTCCCTCTTTCTTCACCTCTTGTGCCTCTGTCTGCACCCCTCTTCCCTCTTTCTGCACCACTGTTGCTTATTTCTACACATCTCTTGCCTCTTTCTGCACCACTCTTGCCTCTTTCTGCAGTTCTCTTGTCTCTTTCTGCTCCTCTTATGCTTCTTTCTGCACTTCTTCTGCCTCTTTCTGTACCCCTCTTGCCTATTTCTGCACCTCTGTTGGTTCTTTCTGCACTGCTCTTGCTTCTTTCTGCACCTCTCTTGCAAATTTCTGCACCCCTCTTGCCTCTTTCTGCATCCCTCTTCCCTCTTTCTGCTCTTCTTTTGCCTCTGTCCGCACCCCTGTTCCCTCTTTCTGTACCTCTTTTGCCTGTTCCTGCAACTCTCTTGCCTCTTTCTGCAGTTCTCTTGCCTCCTTCTGCACCTCTGTTGCATCTTTCTGCACTTCTCTTGCCTCTTTCTGCACCCCTCTTGCCTCTTTCCGCACCCCTGTTGCTTCATTCTGCACTTCTTGTGCTTCTTTCTGTACCTCTCTTGCTTCTTTCTACACCCCTCTTGCCTCTGTCTGCACCCTCTTCCCTCTTTCTGCACCACTGTTGCTTATTTCTACACATCTCTTGCCTCTTTCTGCACCACTCTTGCCTCTTTCTGCAGTTCTCTTGTCTCTTTCTGCACCTCTTATGCTTCTTTCTGCACTTCTTCTACCTCTTTCTGTACCCCTCTTGCCTATTTCTGCACCTCTGTTGGTACTTTCTGCACTGCTCTTGCTTCTTTCTGCACCTCTCTTGCAAATTTCTGTACCCCTCTTGCCTCTTTCTGCATCCCTCTTCCCTCTTTCTGCACTTCTTTTGCCTCTGTCTGCACCCCTGTTCCCTCTTTCTGTACCTCTTTTGCCTGTTCCTGCAACTCTCTTGCCTCTTTCTGCAGTTCTCTTGCCTCCTTCTGCACCTCTGTTGCTTCTTTCTGCACTTCTCTTGCCTCTTTCTGCACCCCTCTTGCCTCTTGTCTCTTTCATCACTTCTCTTGCTTCTTTCCACACCTCTGTTGCTTATTTCAGCACTTCTCTTGCCTCTTTCTGCACTTCTCTTGCCTGTTTCTGCACCTCTCTTGCCTCTTTCTGCACCTCTGTTGCCTGTTTCTGCACCTCACTTGCTTCTTTAGGCACCCTTTTGCCTCTGTCTGCACCCTTCTTCCCTCTTTCTGCATCTCCCATGCCCCTTTCTGCACCCCTGTTGCCTCTTTCTGCACCTCTCCTGCATTTTTCTGAACCTCTCTTGCCTCTCTCTTCACTTCTCTTGCCTCTTTCTGCACCTCTGTTGCTTCTTTCTGTACTTCTCTAGCCTCTCTCTGCACCCCACTTGCCTCTTTATGCACCTCTGTTGCTTCTTTCTGCACTTCTCTTGCTTCTTTTTACACCTCTCTTGCTTCTTTCTGCATCCCTCTTGCCTCTTTCTACACCCTTCTTCCCTCTTGTGCACCTCTCTTGCCTCTTTCTGTGCCCCTCTTCCCTCTTTCTGCACCTCTTTTGCTTCTTTCTGTACTTCTCTTGCCTCTTTCTACACTTCTCTTGCCTCTTGCTTTACCTCTGTTAGTTCTTTCTGCACTGCTCTTGCTTCTTTCTGCACCTCTCTTGCAATTCTCTGCACCCCTCTTGCCTCTTTCTGCACCCCTCTTCCCTCTGTTTGCACCTCATTTGCCTATGTCTGCACCCCTCTTCCCTTTTTCTGAACCTCATTTGCCTGTTTCTGCAACTCTCTTGCCTCTTTCTGCACTTCTCTTGCTTCTTTCTGTACCTCTCTTGCTTCTTGCTGCACTTCTCTTGCCTCTTTCTGCACCCCTCTAGCCTCTTTCTGCACCTCTCTTGCCTCTTTCTGCACTTCTCTTGCCTCTTTATGCACCTCTGTTGCTTCTTTCTGCACTTCTCTTGCTTCTTTCTGCACCTGTTGTGCTTCTTTCTGCACCCCTGTTGCCTCTTTCTGCACGCGTATTCCCTCTTTCTGCACCTCTCTTGCCTCTTTCTGCACCCCTCTTGCCTCATTCTGCATTAATGTTGCTTCTTTCTGCACTTCTCTTGCTTCTTTCTGCACCTCTCTTGCTTCTTTCTGCACCCCTCTTACCTCTTTAAGAACCCTTCTTCCCTTTTCCTGGACCCCTCTTCCCTCTTTCTGCACCTCTTGTGCCTCTGTCTGCACCCCTCTTCCCTCTTTCTGCACCACAGTTGCTTATTTCTACACATCTCTTGCCTCTTTCTGCACCACTCTTGCCTCTTTCTGCAGTTCTCTTGTCTCTTTCTGCACCTCTTATGCTTCTTTCTGCACTTCTTCTGCCTCTTTCTGTACCCCTCTTGCCTCTTTCCGCACCTCTGTTGGTTCTTTATGCTCTGCTCTTGCTTCTTTCTGCACCTCTTTGGCAAATTTCTGTACCCCTCTTGACTCTTTCTGCACCCCTCTTTCCTCTTTCTGTACCTCTCTTGCCTCAGTCTGCACCCCTGTTCCCTCTTTCTGCACCTCTGTTGCCTGTTTCTGCAACTCTCTTGCCTCTTTCTGTACTTCTCTTGCCTCTTTCTGCATCCCTCTTTTCTGTTTCTGCACCTTACTTGCGTCTATTTGCACCTCTCTTGCCTCTTTCTACTCCTCTATTGCCTTTTTCTGCACCTCACTTGCCTCTTTCTGCACTTCTCTTGCTTTTGTCTGCAACTCTCTTGTCTCTTTCATCACTTCTCTTGCTTCTTTCTGCACCTTTGTTGCTTCTTTCAGCACTTGTCTTGCCTCTTTATGCACCTCTGTTGCTTCTTTCTGCACCCTCTTGCCTCTTTCTGCACCACTCTTCCCTCTTTCTGTACCTCTCTTGCCTCTTTCTACAACCCTGTTCCCTCTTTCTGGACCTCTCTTACCTGTTTCTACACCTCTCTTCCCTTTTTCTGCACCTCTCTTGCCTCTTTCTGTACCCCTGTTCCCTATTTCTGCATATCTCTTGCAAATTTCTGCACCCCTCTTGCCTCACTCTGCACCTCTCTTCCCTTTTTCTGCACCTCTCTTGCCTCTGTATGCGCCCCTGTTCCCTCTTTCTGCACCTCCTTTGTCTGTTTCTGCAACTCTCTTGCCTCTTTCTGCAGTTCTCTTGCCTCTTTCTGCACCTCTGTTGCTTCTTTCTGTACGTCTCTTGCCTCTTTCTGCACCCCTCTTGCCTCTTTGTGCACCTGCTGCTTTATTCTGCACTTCTCTTGCTTCTTTTCTTTCTGCACCTCTCTTGCTTCTTTCTGTACCTCTCTTGCCTCTTTCTGTTCCCCTGTTGATTCTTCCTACACCTCTCTTGCCTCTCCTGCACCCCTCTTGCCTCTTTCTGCACCTCTCTTGCCTCTTTCTGCACCTCTCTTGCCTCTTTCTGCACCCCTCTTGCCTCTATATGCACCTCTTTTGCTTCTTTCTGCACTTCTCTTGCCTCTTCCTGCACCCCCTTGCCTCTTTCCGCACCTCTGTTGGTTATTTATGCTCTGCTCTTGCTTCTTTCTGCACCTCTTTGGCAAATTTCTGTACCCCTCTTGACTCTTTCTGCACCCCTCTTTCCTCTTTCTGCACCTCTCTTGCCTCAGTCTGCACCCCTGTTCCCTCTTTCTGCACCTCTGTTGCCTGTTTCTGCAACTCTCTTGCCTCTTTCTGTACTTATCTTGCCTCTTTCTGCACCTCTGTTGCTTCTTTCTGCACCTCTCTTGCCTCTTTCTGTACCCTTCCTGCCTCTTTCTGCACCTCTTGTGCTTCTGTCTGCACTTCTCTTGCCTCTTTCTGCATTTATGTTGCTTCTTTCTGCACTTCTCTTGCTTCTTTCTGTATCCCACTTAGTTCTTTCTGTATCCCTCTTACCTCTTTCTGTAACCCTCTTCCCTCTTTCTGCACCGCTCTTGCCTCTTTCTGCACCAGTCTTGCCTCTTTCTGCACTTCTCTTGCCTCTTTCTGCACCTCACTTACCTCTTTCTGCACCTCTCTTGCCTCTCTCTGCTCCTTGCTTACCTCTTTCTGCACTTCTCTTGCCTCTTTCTACACTTCTCTTGCCTCTTGCTCCACTTCTCTTGTCTCTTTCTGCGCCTTTCTTACTCTTTCTGAACCTCTCTTGTTTTTTTCGGCAATTCTCTTGCTTCTTTCTGTTTTTCTCTCACCTGTTTCTGTATTCAAATGGGAAGTGCAAGCTGTCAAGTTTAAAGGTCTGCGTGCTCTTGTGACTGAGGTATATGTCTACTTGTACATGTATTCTCACATGTGTTATGCATCTGAAGATGGTACCTTAAAAAGCGGGTAGCTTCTCTTATAGGTGGTCAAATCTTCTTAGTTCTGCTCTGTCAACCGGTTGCACAGGCAGACATGTCTTATGTATATAAGTGTTATAGAGCCCCTCAAACATGCTTTTGAATACCCATGTGCCCTGTATTATGAGCAGAAAGAAATACATACACCTTTTTTGCACACAAATTTACAGAGTATGCTGTTTGAAACACAGGTATTCAAGTATTTGTATGTTTATTTTTATGTAACATGTCACTAGGTAAAAGCAGAGACACACGCATGCATACCTTCACAAACTTGGTCAGACTTACAACAGTGATATGGTTAGGATTGCTGTTTTACATTTGGTAGGCCTATCATTCTGAGCAGTCGATTATTAGTGAACCTTCAAGAGAACAGTGAGGTTTAAGATAACTTGGGAGAAGGATTAGTGATTAGGCTACTTTGGATGAGTCTGTGGTAAGGTACAGTCGAAGTAGGCCTCTTTCTGCACCTCTGTTGCTTCTTTCTGCAACTCTCTTGCCTCTTTCTGAACTTATCTTGCCTCTTTCTGCACCTCTCTTGCCTCTTTCTGTACCCTTCCTGCCTCTTTCTGCACCTCTTGTGCTTCTGTCTGCACTTCTCTTGCCTCTTTCTGCATTTCATGTTGCTTCTTTCTGCACTTCTCTTGCTTCTTTCTGTATCCCACTTAGTTCTTTCTGTATCCCTCTTACCTCTTTCTGTAACCCTCTTCCCTCTTTCTGCACCGCTCTTGCCTCTTTCTGCACCAGTCTTGCCTCTTTCTGCACTTCTCTTGCCTCTTTCTGCACCTCACTTACCTCTTTCTGCACCTCTCTTGCCTCTCTCTGCTCCTTGCTTACCTCTTTCTGCACTTCTCTTGCCTCTTTCTACACTTCTCTTGCCTCTTGCTCCACTTCTCTTGTCTCTTTCTGCGCCTTTCTTACTCTTTCTGCACCTCTCTTGTTTTTTCTGCAATTCTCTTGCTTCTTTCTGTTTTTCTCTCACCTGTTTCTGTATTCAAATGGGAAGTGCAAGCTGTCAAGTTTAAAGGTCTGCGTGCTCTTGTGACTGAGGTATATGTCTACTTGTACATGTATTCTCACATGTGTTATGCATCTGAAGATGGTACCTTAAAAAGCGGGTAGCTTCTCTTATACGTGGTCAAATCTTCTTAGTTCTGCTCTGTCAACCGGTTGCACAGGCAGACATGTCTTATGTATATAAGTGTTATAGAGCCCCTCAAACATGCTTTTGAATACCCATGTGCCCTGTATTATGAGCAGAAAGAAATACATACACCTTTTTGCACACAAATTTACAGAGTATGCTGTTTGAAACACAGGTATTCAAGTATTTGTATGTTTATTTTTATGTAACATGTCACTAGGTAAAAGCAGAGACACACGCATGCATACCTTCACAAACTTGGTCAGACTTACAACAGTGATATGGTTAGGATTGCTGTTTTACATTTGGTAGGCCTATCATTTTGAGCAGTCGATTATTAGGGAACCTTCAAGAGAACAGTGAGGTTTAAGATAACTTGGGAGAAGGATTAGTGATTAGGCTACTTTGGATGAGTCTGTGGTAAGGTACAGTCGAAGTAGGCCTCTTTCTGCACCTCTGTTGCTTCTTTCTGCACTTCTCTTGGTTTATTTCGCACCTTCTTCCTTTTTCTGACTTCTGTTGCCTCTTTCTGCACCTCTCTTGCCTCTTTCTGTACCCCTGTTCCCTATTTCTGCACATCTCTTGCATGTTTCTGCAACTCTCTTGCCTCCTTCTGTACCTCTTTTGCTTCTTTCTTTCCGCACTTCTCTTGCCCCTTTCTGCAGTTCTCTTGTCTCTCTCTGCGCCTCTGTTGGTTATTTCATCACTGCTCTTGCTTTTTTCTGCGGCTCTCTTGCAAATTTCTGCACCCCTCTTGCCTCATTCTGCACCGCTCTTCCTTCTTTCTGCACCTCTCTTGCCTCTGTCTGAACCCCTGTTCCCTCTTTCTGCACCTCCTATGCCTGTTCATGCAACTCTCTTGCCTCTTTCTGCAGTTCTCTTGCCTTTTTCTGCACCTCTGTTGCTTCTTTCTGCACTTCTCTTGCCTCTTTCTGCACCCCTCTTGCCTCTTTCTGCACATCTGTTGCTTTATTCTGCACTTCTCTTGCTTCTTTCTGCACCTCTCTTGCTTCTTTCTGTACCTCTCTTGCCTCTTTCTGCACCTCAGTTGCTTCTTTCTGCACTTCTCTTGCCTCTTTCTTCACCCCTCTTGCCTCTTTCTGCACCTCTGTTGCTTCTTTCTGCACTTCTCTTGATTCTTTCTGAACCTCTCTTGCCTCTTCTGCACCACTCTTGCCTCTTTCTGTACCTCTCTTGCCTCTTTCTGCACCCCTCTTGCCTCTCTCTGCACCTCTTTTGCTTCTTTCTGCACTTCTCTTGTCCCTTCCTGCACCCCCCTTGCCTCTTTCTGCACCTCTGTTGGTTCTTTCTGTACCGCGCTTGCTTCTTTCTCTACCTCTCTTGCAAATTTCTGCACCCCTCTTGCGTCTTTCTACACCCCTCTTCCCTCTTTCTGCACCTCTCTTGCCTCTTTATGCACCTCTTTTGCCTGTTTCTGCAACTCTCTTGCCTCTCTCTGCACTTCTCTTGCCTCTTTCTGCACCTCTGTTGCTTCTTTCTGCACCTCTCTTGCCTCTTTCTGCACCCCTCTTCCCTCTTTGTGCACCTCTTGTGCCTCTTTCTGTACCTCTCTTGCCTCTTTCTGTACCCTTGTCTCTTTCTACACCTCTTGTGCTTTTTTCTGCACTTCTCTTGCCTTTTTCTGCATCTCTTTTGCTTTTTTCTGCACTTCTCTTGCCTCTTTCTGCATCCCTCTAGCCTTTTTCTGCATCCCTGTTTCTTCATTCTGAACTTCTCTTGCTTCTTTCTGTATCCCTCTTAGTTCTTTCTGTATCCCTCTTGCCTCTTTCTGTAGCCCTCTTCCCTTTTTCTGCACCGCTCTTGCCTCTTTCTGCACCGCTCTTGCCTCTTTTTGCACCAGTCTTGCCTCTTTCTGCACCTCTCTTGCCTCTTTCTGCACCCCTCTTCCCTCTTTCTGCACCTCTTGTGCCTCTTTCTGTACCTCTCTTGCCTCTTTCTGTACCCTTGTCTCTTTCTACACCTCTTGTGCTTTTTTCTGCACTTCTCTTGCCTTTTTCTGCATCTCTTTTGCTTTTTTCTGAACTTCTCTTGCTTCTTTCTGTATCCCTCTTAGTTCTTTCTGTATCCCTCTTGCCTCTTTCTGTAGCCCTCTTCCCTTTTTCTGCACCGCTCTTGCCTCTTTCTGCACCGCTCTTGCCTCTTTTTGCACCAGTCTTGCCTCTTTCTGCACCTCACTTACCTCTTTCTGCACCTCCCTTGCCTCTTTCTGCTCCTTGCTTACCTCTTTCTGCACTTCTCTTCCCTCTTTCTACACTTCTCTTCCCTCTTTCTGCACTTCTCTTGCCTCTTTCTGCACGTTTCTTACTCTTTCTGCACCTCTTGTTTGCTTTTTTCTGCAATTCTCTTGCTTCTTTCTGCTACTTCTCTCACCTGTTTCTGTCTCATTCTCAAATGGGAAGTGCAAGCTGTCAAGTTTAAAGGTCTGCGTGTTCTCGTGACTGAGGTATATGTCTACTTGTACATGTATTCTCACATGTGTTATGCATCTGAAGATGGCAGCTTAAAAAGTGGGTAGCTTCTCTTATAGGTGGTCAAATCTTCTTAGTTCTGCTCTGTCTTTCGGTTGCACAGGCAGACATGTCTTATGTATATAGATGTTATAGAGCCCCTCAAATATACTTTTGAATACCCATGTGCCCTGTGTTATGAGCAGAAAGAAATACATACACCTTTTTGCACACAAATTTACAGAGTATGCTGTTTGAAACACAGGTATTCAAGTATTTGTATGTTTATTTTTATGTAACGTGTCACTAGGTAAAAGCAGAGACACACGCATGCATACCTTCACAAACTTGGTCAGACTTACAACAGTGATATGGTTAGGATTGCTGTTTTACAGTTGGTAGGCCTATCATTTTGAGCAGTCGATTAATAGTGAAACTTCAAGAGAACAGTGAGGTTGAAGACATCTTGGGAAAAGGATTAGTGATTAGGCTACTTTGTATGAGTCTGTGTTAAGGTACAGTCGAAGTAGGCCTCTTTCTGCACCTCTGTTGCTTCTTTCTGCACCTTTCTTCTTCTTTCTGTACATGTCCTACCTATGTACGCATAGTTAGAAATTAGCATTTAAAAAACGTTAGAAATTCACTGAAAAAAACACAGGTTTCAGGGGCGTTATGGTTAGTATTAGCATTTAAAAAACCTTAGAAATTCACTGAAAAAAACCACAGGTTTCAGGGACGTTATAGTTAGGAATTAGCATTTAAAAAACCTTAGATATTCACTGAAAAAACCACAGGTTTCAGGGATGTTATAGTTAGGCTGACATTTCACTCGTACAAAACCAGAGAAATTCAGCCGTTATAGTTAGCTGAGCTAACTATAACTCGCGCACCCGCAATGCACTGCTGATGACGTCACATATTACATCAGTCATAACACATGGTCAGTGACATCACTGATGACATCTCAAATGACTCACTGATGACATCATCCACTTAATATCTGATGCACCTCCTCACAACCTAATATAACCTTTTATACACCCACTCTAAAATACAGACTACCATTCTCAAAACCATAGACATACGAATACCAGTAAGTACATTCCCACTCACTGACTCATGGGTCTACACACACATCCACTCACCAACCCATACAGTCACTCATACACGCAGTCACTCATCAATACAGCCACTGATATATACACTCATACACCCATACAGACACTCACACACTGCCACTCAGCCATAGAGTTACTCACACACCTAGTCAGTCACCCAAAGAATCAATCACACTGCCATTTACTCACCTATACAGTTATACACACACCACCTCACCTATTCATACAGATGCTAACACATACTTACTATCTTCTACAATCACTGACACAAGCACACACTGATCCATACATCCACTCTCACAATCACTCACTCTCACATATAGTCACTTATATACTCCAACACTCACTTATACTGCCATTCACATATGTAGTTACTCACACATATACCACTGAGACATCCATTCACTCACTAACATGGCCATATACACACTCACTCACCCATACAGCCCCTCGCAGATGCACTCATGAACCCATACACCCAGGGATTCACCCACTCATACATCCATGCAGGGAGTCACACACCCCTCCCCCACCCACACAGACACTCAGGCACTCATACAGGTATTCAGACAACTAATCAATAACCCATATAAACACTAATGTACCTACTCACCAACCCATTCAGCCACTTACACACCAACTGATAGACTGATACAGACATTCACACAGATTAGTCACTCACCCATGCATTCAATAAGCCACGTTTAATCACTCACTAATACAGTCAGTCATGCACCCACTAAATCATCCTTTCAGATACTCATGCACCCACTCAGTCTTCAATACACCTTGGCATGATCAAGGTCCGGCTGGACCAAAACGCGTAATGGCCAACACAAAATGAAATAAAGAAACTGCACTTATTTGGCTCGGATATATATATATATATATATATACATTATCTACTGGCGGTCGCCAGTAGATAGTTATAGTTAGGACCTATTTTCCATAGGAAATCCACAACAATCTATTTGAAATAACTTTGGCGCCGGTTGACGAATCTTAGCAAAATTTTCAAAACTCGTGGGGCGCTCCGGTCCGCTCCTATCCTGAAAGTCTCAGGGTGATTCATCAAGTGGGGGCTGAGAAAAAAGGGGGGTTCCAAAACATGTTTTCCCCATTCAATTTTCCATAGGAACCTTTCATCGCAGCTACAGCCCGAACTGCTGAACGGAATTACACCAAATTTGGCAAAAAGGTAGCCCTTAGTTCAGAGTCGTGCCTTTTGGTTAAATGGTGTAAATCCGTTCACTAGTTCCTGAGAAATTTGAAAAAGAACACACATATATATCTGGGCGGAGCCTAACCACACATGTCATCGTGAGATCTGATTGGCTGTCAGCACTTCATCCTGGAATTGCTGGCAGCCATCTTGGGACCAATATAAATGATAGTACCCCATTGAAATGCATTGTAGTGAATTGAAGATTTTGAGGGTTACCAAAAGGAGAACTATAAAGGGTGATAACAGACTTTAGTTACATTTGAATTCATTTGTTGATGGTACCATACTAATTTCAGGAATTGTGGTGTGTTCTAAGGTGATTTTACCCTGTGAAAAACCTTCTGCTGGGATATCATGAATCATGTTTGAGAGAAAACTATTTTCACATGCTTGTCCCATACAGTTTTGGAAGGTGCTCCAGAAGCTAAAATGAGAGCATATTTTCTGTAAATTCACATTATCTTTCTCAGTCATGTGAGAATGAAGTCTGACATTCTCAGTAAAACATGTACATCCAACAAGGGCAGAGACTGTCAGTTGATTCCTTTGTGTTCTACTGCAGCTTCCCAGAGTGTTCTAAAGAACAACTAGAGTGCTAACAGCCTTACTTATGACAAAAGTATGGCACACCTGAAGCCATCTTGATTGGAATAAACTGGTAACACTTAAAACATTTAATTTAAAAAGGAACAAAATGATGGGGTTCATTTTGTCATAGAAATTATGGTTAGTGCTGTAGAAAGAAAAATTAGGACATGTTTCAAGTGTGAACTCAAATATCTTCCTGTTATATTTCAACAGGAGCAGCCTGTCAGTTGATGCCTTTGTGTTCTACTGCAGCTTCCCAGAGTGTTCTAAAGAACAACTAGAGCGCTAACAGTCTTACTTATGACAAAATTATGGCACACCTGAAGCCATCTTGATTGGAATAAACTGGTAACTCTTAAAACATTTAATTTAAAAAGGAACAAAATGAGGGGGTTCATTTTGTCATAGAAATGATGGTTAGTGCTGTAGAAAGAAAAATTAGGACATGTTTTAAGTGAGATCTCAAATATCTTCCTGTTATATTTCAACAGGAGCAGCCTGTCAGTTGATGCCTTTGTGTTCTACTGCAGCTTCACAGAGTGTTCTAAAGAACAACTAGAGAGCTAACAGTCTTACTTATGACAAAAGTATGGCACACCTGAAGCCATCTTGATTGGAATAAACTGGTGACACTTAAAACATTTAATTTAAAAAGGAACAAAATGAGGGGTTCATTTTGTCATAGAAATTATGGTTAGTGCTGTAGAAAGAAAAATTAGGACATGTTTCAAGTGTGATCTCAAATATCTTCCTGTTATATTTCAACAGGAGCAGCCTGTCAGTTGATGCCTTTGTGTTCTACTGCCGCTTGCCAGAGTGTTCTAAAGAACAACTAGAGCGCTAACAGTCTTACTTATGACAAAATTATGGCACACCTGAAGCCATCTTGATTGGAATAAACTGGTAACTCTTAAAACATTTAACTTAAAAAGGAACAAAATGAGGCGGTTCATTTTGTCATAGAAATTGTGGTTAGTGCTGTAGAAAGAAAAATTAGGACATGTTTTAAGTGAGATCTCAAATATCTTCCTGTTATATTGCAACAGGAGCAGCCTGTCAGTTGATGCCTTTGTGTTCTACTGCAGCTTCCCAGAGTGTTCTAAAGAACAACTAGAGCGCTAACAGTCTTACTTATGACAAAAGTATGGCATACCTGAAGCCATCTTGATTGGAATAAACTGGTAACACTTAAAACATTTAATTTAAAAAGGAACAAAATGAGGGGGTTCATTTTGCCATAGAAATTATGGTTAGTGCTGCAGAAAGAAAATGTAGGGCATGTTTTAAGTGAGATCTCAAATCCTCTTCTATTTCATTAGAAAATTCTGACATGCAGACTGAAACAATCACTTTCAATACCAGCAGTAGACTTCCAGTTAACTCCCTGGTGAGCAGTAGCTTTACTACAGTGATCTAATGAACAACTAGAGTGCTAACATTCTGAATTTATGGCAAATGTGTGACACATCTGAATGCCTTCTTGATGGAATCAAAGTAAAAAACTGAAAGCATTTCCTACTGAGGAGACTGCAGTAAATGACGAAATTAGGAAACTTCATAACAAATAAGTCTCCCAAGATGGCCACCAGAGAAAAAAGAGCCCAAATGTAGCACAAATATCACCCAGATGTAGCCCACATATAGCCCAATGACAGAAGTGCGCAAAACACTTTTTATTTTTAGTTTTTCTGCAGTTTTATATAGTGCAAACTGGTCAGGTATTGGAGCGTTACATCTTACTTGTACCCCTTATTGCGTATTTTGCACGAAGTACATGAGATTGATCTTGCGAAACATTGAACTTTACGATTCTGTTAACCTGAAGTTGCTCTGAACCGGGCTTTGTAACACTCGTTTTTACCTACTGGTTTTAATTAATTCTCACTGTATTGTATTAGGAAAGAGAATTTACTGTTTTTATGTACACTTTTATGATCTATGTTTCTATATCAGATCAAATAAAGTGTAATGAATTCTATGGCAGGACGGAGGCGAGGATTATGCATATCTTTCCTCACTTTATTTGCATAGCAGTTCAAAGAAAACGTAACAGAACAAGCATTAAACAAAAGACTACACAACCCATGAACCATTAGGGGGTAGTCTCCAAGGCAACTATAGTCCAATCATATCACAGTCCATCGTATATAATATCGTGACGTCCCTTCCGCTTCCTCTTTCTTCACTGCTTGTCAGTTAAGTGCATTCCTTACATTCTTGGCTTAATCTGACGTTGTTGCTGTTTGTATAGCGGTTTCTTGTGCATGTTATTAGCATTATTGCCTTGGTATTGTTTCATATTCCTTGCGCAGCAGGCTCTTGCCCGAGCGCGTTCTCCCCCTCGCAGTTTCTCCCGCTGTGTGCTCTGTGCACGGTGAGATCCTGTCAGGCGCGTCTGGTCCGAGCGAGGCAGCTCCGTCGAGCGCTCCCGCTGGTCTTTACGCGCGTTTGGGAATCCGGTCACTCCTTTAGTGTCCGCTTGATTCCCGACCAACCCTCGCCTAATTTTGACACCGCTACGCGGTGATTTCCCCACACGGCCACGTTAGTGACCAGCGCCACCTGGTGGTGGTAATTGGTATTGCGCCTCAGTCTATTCGTATAACAGCTTCGGGGAAAGCCCAGCTGTTGGAGCACCGGCGAGGGGCTGTCTTAAGGATTTTAAGGGCATTTGTTCTGTGCTCACACCCTCTGCTATCATGTCTTCTCCAGAAGACCATTTTTACTCCTACGCAGGAAGTGGAGGAGGAATGGCCCCCAACTTCTCCCTCCAGCAGTGGACCAAGCCCTCTCTCTGGCTATTTCTAGGGCGCTGGCTCCTCTTAGGGATCAGGTTGATAAGCTGGCAAAAAGCATCCCTGGGGTGTTCAGTGACCCAGATCTGGTGGTGGCGGGTCCAAGTAGCTCCCAGATGGGGAATAAAAGGGCCGGTAAGCATAACGCGGGGCACTTGGAAGGATTTGATAAACTTACGGAGACCTTCCTCAAGAGTGCGCAAACGCTAAAACATGCACCCTGCCGAGAGGAGGAGGGGCCCAGAGAAAATTGCGACACTGTCACCACTATTGTAGACCCCGACGGCGGGTTTCCCTTAGAGGGAGAGGGTGTATCGGAGGACGATTTCTCCTCCGATGAGGATAAGGACTCGGGGCGTCCCTGGCGTCCAGAGTCCCACTCCTCTCAGTCCCTGGTTGGGGACGGGGTCCACTCGGACATGTTCGAGCCTACCCAAATTTACCATCCTAGGTCGGCAGAGTGGACACCTGACGCCAAAGTGGCAGAGTATGTGGTGGGGAAAATCTATCAACCCCTTGAAAGGGAGGTCAGGAATAGGATGAGGGGAGAATACCCCAGGCCCTCACTGAAGGGGAAGGTGGCACACACGCCTGAAATTGATGACAAACTATGTACCTTTTTCTCCAAGTATATGAGGGATCCCAAGAAAGGAATTGATAGGTCTTGGATGTGGTAGGGCCCTTGACCCAAATTATTCAATTTACGGAGCGTTCCAAAGAGTCAGGATCCCCTTTGTCCACGGATATTGTGGCTGGTTGGGCGCACTACCCTAAACCCTAAAACACTACCCCCTCCACTACCCAAACACCACTGCACTACCCTAAACCCTAAAACACTACCCCCAGCACGACACCCTACACTACCCAAACATAACTGCACTACCCTAAACCCTAACACACTACCACCAGCACGACTCCCTACACTACCCAAACACCACTGCACTACCCTAAACCCTAAAACCCTACCCCCAGCATGACTCCCTACACTACCCAAACACCACTGCACTACACTAAAGCCTAAAATACTATCCCCAGCATGACCTCCTTCACTACACTAAACACCACTGCACTACCCTAAACCCTAAAACATTACCCCCAGCATGAGCCCCTACACTACCCAAACACCACTGCACTACCCTAAACTCTAAAACACTAACCCCAGCATGATCCCCTACACTACCCAAACACCACTGCACTACCCTATACCCTAAAACACGACCCCCTACACTACACAAACATGACTGCACTACCCTAAACCCTAAAACACTAGCACCACAGCATGACCCCCTTCACTACACAAACACCACTGCACTGCCCTAAACCCTAAAACACTACCCCAGCACTACCCCTACACTACCCAAACACCACTGCACTAATATAAACCCTAAAACACTACCCCCAGCACAACCCCCTACACTACACAAACACTACTGCACTACCCTAAACCCTAAAACACTACCCCCAGCACGACTTCCTACACTACCCAAACACCACTGCACTACCCTAAACCCTAAATCTACCCCCAGCACGACCCCCTACACTACCCAAACACCACTGCACTACCCTGAACCATAAAACACTACCCCCAGCATGACCCCCTACACTACACAAACACCACTGCACTACCCTAAACCCTAAAACACTACCACCAGCATGACCCCCTACACTACTCAAACACCACTGCACTACCCTAAACCCTAAAACACTACCCCAGCACGACCCCCTACACTACCCATACACCACTGCACTACCCTAAACCCTAAAACACTACCCCCAGCACGACCCCCTGCACTACTGCACTACCCTAAACCCTAAAACACTACCCCAGCACGACCCCCTACACTACCCAAACACCACTGCACTACCCTAAACCCTAAAACACTACCCCCAGCACGACCCCCTATACCACCCAAACACCACTGCACTACCCTAAACCCTAGAAAGAAACCCCCACCCCATGCCCAATCCCCCTTACCTCTCACTCTCATGGTTCCTCTCTCCTCGTGGTTCCTGCTTCACGTCATCTCTGAGGGGCGGTGCACGTCGTTGTGAGGAAACGGAACAGCCTCTGTTTCCTTACAACGACATGGATCGTCTACATGTTTTTTAGAACGCATGGCCATTTACCATACATACCTTTACAACAAAATTCGTTGTAAATGCATGCGTGGTAAATGACCATGCGTTCTAAAAAAATCCATAGTAATGACTTTGTGATGTACAACGCATGCGTGGTAATGCATGCGTTGTAATGGTATCGCAAAGTAAAAAAGTCGTTGTAACGGCTGTTTACCGATAGAAGCTGGCCCCTGTTCTTCAGTGAGACATTTATTTGATTAATTAGGAAGAAGGAATGTGTTTTTTTTACCGAAAAGTGCATTCCCGGCTGTTGTATTGTGAAAGTGTCCGCGTGGCCTGGTTTCACTTCCGGTGAGAGAGTGGAAGAGTCTGTTTGGATCTAAAGGAGTTGTGTTGTTGGACGGGGCCGGCGCGACATGTCATCAGAAAACATAGCTAATGGAAAGCGTCCTCCCTGAAGTGTGGAGCAGTGCCATGAGAGGTCAACGAGTGTGCGTCCCACCGCAGTATGAAGGTACCGCGTGACCCATGTGCCGCCTCCAGGGTACGGGAGGCAGAAGCGGCATCGCAGGTCCTCTTGAAGACCATTGTAGCACTAATTCTACATTTTGGTACTAGGGCATTTTAACTTCGTTGTTCCTGCCAGATACAAAGAGAAGATCCTGTGTTATTCAGTGCCCTCGTTACCTTTTTTGTGGTTTGTGGTGCTTGTCACTTCGCTGCCCCGCCGGTGCACACGACTGGGCACCCCACCTCGTGTGCCATCTGCAGGGCCTCTGCCCTCGGATCACTGGTTTCGGTTTCTGGAGTGGCAACATAAACAGTTGCTCCCAAAGGACTAGCCTGAACACTTAGGTGAATATCCCCTGCACCAGCATTCCACGGAAATTCTTTCCTAGCTCTCCCACGTCAACGAGCACGGCTCTGCTCGCGACACCGTATGACGTCATCGGAGCCATAAGAGGACCTCGTCGGCGTGCTGATGTCAGTTCCACCCATTTTTTCCGTGCCACCGAGGCAAACAGGGGACCGAGACATTTTCACATGTATACATAGTATAATAAATATATATATATTCACTGAAAAAACCATAGGTTTCAGGCACGTTATAGTTAGAAATTAGCATTTAAAAAACCTTAGAAATTCACTGAAAAAACCATAGGTTTCAGGGGCGTTATAGTTAGTTGGACATTTCACTCGTACAAAACCATAGAATTCCCCCGTTATAGTTAGTTCAGCTATCTATAACTCGCGCGCCCGCAATGCACTGCTGATGACGTCACATATTACATCACTCATGACATGGTCAGTGACATCACTCATGACATCACTGATGACATCTCAAATGACATCACTGATGACATCACTGATGACATCATCCAGTGAATGTGTGTTTTTCTGAAAATTAAATATGTTTTATATATGTATATCTCAAGGTCGATGGAAGAATAAATGGGTATTTAAGTGTCTAAATGGATGATTTTTTTGTAAAATTGATTGTATAACTGACTAAGTGTATCTTAGTGAATACATGGGTTAGTGAGTAATGTTTAAATATGAAAATATCTGTATCAGTCTCTCACTTTGTGTATAAGTGGCTGCATGGGTTGGTGAATAGCTACATGAGTGTCTATATGGGTTGTTAGTTGGTTTTTTGAGTATCAGTATGAGTGTCTGAGTGTCTGTATGGTTCGGTGGGGGGTATTACTTAGTGCATAGATGCATGAATGAGTGACTCACTGTTTGTATGTGTTGAAGACAGCATGTGTGCAGGACTGTATAGGTGGATGAGGATGTGTATGGGTGTGTTAGTGATTGAATGACTGTCTCAATAGTGTCTTTATGAGTAACTACATATGTTTTAAACTAGTATATGTGAGTATTGGTGTATATAAGTGAGTATATGTGAGAGTGAGAGATTAGAAGAGTTCCTGTACAAATAAGTAGGTGTTTCTATAAGTGATTGTTTAAGAGAGTAAGTATGTGTAAGTTTCTGTAGAAGTAAGTGTGGTAGTGTGTGTATAACTGTATATGCAAGTAAATGGATGTTTGATACTTTGTTTGCATGTGTGACTATGTGTGTGAGTAACTCTATGGATGAGTGGCGGTGTGTAACAGGATGTATAGGTGTATGAGTACATATGATGAGTGAGTACATGTATGAGTGCCTGTATAGGGACTGTTGGTGAATGAGTGGATGTGTGTGTAGATCTTGGAATTACTGAATAGGTGTGTTGTAACTGGTATTGGTATGTCCATTGTTTTGAAAATGTTAGTTTGTATTTTTGAGTGTGTGTATCAAAGGTTATATTAGGGTGAGAGGAGATCTGCCACTCTATCACAAGGTTGATGTCATCAGTGATGTCATCAGTGATGTCATTTGAGATGTCATCAGTGATGTCATGAGTGATGTCACTGACCATGTCATGAGTGATGTAATATGTGACGTCATCAGCAGTGCATTGCGGGTGCGCGAGTTATAGTTAGCTGAACTAACTATAACGGGGGAATTTCTATGGTTTTGTACGAGTGAAATGTCCAACTAACTATAACGCCCCTGAAACCTATGGTTTTTTCAGTGAATATATATAACATTCTTAAACTTTTTAGAAACACTCAGTCACTGGATGATGTCATCAGTGATATATATATATATGTGCCAAGGTGTATTGAAGAATGAGTGGGTGTATGAGTGTCTGAATGGATGATTTAGTAGGTTCGTGACTGACTATATAAGTGAGTGATTAAACGTGTCTTACTGAATGCATGGGTTACTGACTAAACTGTGTGAATGTATGTATCAGTGTGTCAGTTGGTATGTAAGTTACTGCATGGGTTGGTGTGTAGCTACATGAGTGTCTATATGGGTTAGTGATTGGTTGCCTGAGTATCTGTATGGGTGCCTGAGTGTCTGTGTGGGTGGGTGGGGGTGTGTGTGACTCTGTGCATAGATGTGTGAGTGGGTGATTCACTGGGTGTATGGGTTCAAGAGTGCATCTGTGAAGGGCTGTATGGGTGGGTGAGGGTGTGTTGGTGGGTGAATGGATATGTCAGTGGTACATGTGTGAGTAACTACATATGTGAAAGGCAGTATTTGTGAGTGTTGGAGTATATAAATGACTATATGTGAGAGTGAGTGATTGTGAGAGTGGCTGTATGGATCAATGTGTGCTTGTATCAGTGATTGTATAAGAGAGTAAGTATGTGTTAGTATCAGTATGAATAAGTGAGGTGGTGTGTGTATAACTGTAAAGGTGAGTAAATGGGAGTGTTATTGATTCTTTGCATGACTGACTAAGTGTGTGAGTAAATCTATGGATGAGTGGCAGTGTGTGAGTGTCTGTATAGATGTATGAGTGCATATGATAGTGCTGTTTTGCTGAGAGACTGCATGTATGAGAGACTGTATGGGTGAATGAGTGGAAGTGTGTGTAGACCTAGGAATCAGTGAGTGGGTATGTAGTAACTGGTATTGGTGTGTCTATAGTTTCGAAAATGGTAGTCTGTATTTTAGAGTGGGTGTATCAAAGGTTATATTAGGGTGTGAGGAGCTGCATCAGATTATCATGTGGATGATGTCATCAGTGATGTCATCAGTGATGTCATTTGAGATGTCATCAGTGATGTCACTGACCATGTCATGAATGATGTAATATATGACGTCATCAGCATTGCATTGCGGGGGCGCGAGTTATAGTTAGCTCAACTAACTATAACGGCCGAATTTCTCTGGTTTTGTATGAGTGAAATGTCCAACTAACTATAACGTCCCTGAAACCTTTGTTTTTTTTAGTGAATTTCTAAGGTTTTTTAAATGCTAATTTCTAACTGTAACGTCCCTCAAACCTATTGTTTTTTCAGTGAATTTCAAAGGTTTTTTAAATGCTAATTTCTAACTATGCCTACAGATGTAGGACATGTGAAGAAAGAGGAAGAAAAGCGCAGAAAGAAGCAAGAGAAATGCAGAAAGATGCAACAGAAGTCCAGAAAGACGAAGAAAAGTGCAGAAAGAAGCAAGAGATATGCAGAAAGAACCAACAGAGGTGCAGAAAGAGGCCTTGTTGCAAAGTCATCCTCTGACCCAAACTTTTTGCTGACTGGTACTGGTGTTAACTGACTCTGACTAACCAGGCCCGGAGCCAGTGCTATGCTGAAAGACACTTATAATACAGTAAAAACACCTACATACACTAGGGTACACTATGGGTTAGGGTACCCCTGTGATTGGCATGACCTCCCCAGTAAGGCCCTGGTACATAATAGGGCAGGGGGATTAAAACTACCTCTAAGTCAGAGGTACACAAAGAGGCAAGAGAAGTGCAGAAAGAAGCAACAGAGGTGCCAAAACAGGCAAGAGAGGTGCAGAAAGAAGCAAGTGAAGTGCAGAAAGAGGCAAGAGAGGTGCACAAAGAGGCAACAGAGATGCAGAAAGAGGTAGGAAGGGTGCAGAAAGAAGGAACAGAGTTGCAGAAAGAGGCAAGAGAAATGCTGAAAGAAGCAACAGAGGTGCAAATAGAGGCAAGATGGGTGCAGAACAAAGGTAGTCGAGGTGCACAGAGAGCTAGAGAAGTGAAGAAAGAGGCAAGTGAGGTGCAGAAAGAAGCAAAAGCAGTGCAGAAAGAACCAACAGAGGTGCAAAAAGAGGCAAGAGGGGTGCAGAACAAAGGTAGTCGAGGTACACAAAGAGGCAAGAGAGGTACAGAAAGAGGCAGGAGGGGTGCAGAAAAAAGGAAGAGAAGTGTAGAAAAAAGCAACAGAGGTGCTGAAAGAGGCGCGAAGGGTGCAGAAAGAGCAAGAGAAGTGCAGAAAGAACCAACAGAGGTACAGAAAGAGGCAAGAGAGGTGCAGAAAGAGGGAACAGGGGTGCAGAAAGAGGCAAGAGAGGTGCAGAAAGAGAAAAGAGGGGTGCAGAAAGAAGCAGGAGGGGTGCAGAAAGAGGAAGGAGCAGTGCAGAATGAACCAACAGAGGTGCAAAAAGAGGCGGCAAGAGGAGTGCAGATAGAGGTAGAAGAAGTGCAGAAAGAGGCAAGAGAGGTACAGAAAGAGGCAGGAGGGGTGCACAAAGAAGGAAGAGAAGTGCAGAAAGAGGCAAAACAATTGCTGAAAGAAGCAGCAGAGGTGTAGAAAGAAGCAAGAGAAGTGCAGACAGAGGCAAGTGTGGTGCAGAAAGAACCAAGAGCAGTGCAGAAATTAACAACAGAGGTGCAGAAAGAGGGAATAGGGGTACAGAAAAAGGTAGAAGAGGTGCACAAAGAGGCAAGAGTGGTACAGAAAGAGGCAGGAGGGGTGCAGAAAGAAGGAAGAGAAGTGCAGTAAGAGGCAAAGGAATTGCTGAAAGAAGCAACAGAGGTGTAAAAAGAAGCAAGAGAAGTGCAGAAAGAGGCAAGTGAGGTGCAGAAAGAAGTAAGAGCAGTGCAGAAAGAACCAACAGAGGTGCAAAAAGAAGCAAGAGCAGTACAGAAAAAGGTAGAAGAGGAGCACAAAGAGGTAGGAGAGGTACAGAAAGAGGCAGGAGGGGTGCAGAAAGAAGGAAGAGAAGTGCAGAAAGAAGCAACAGAGGTGCTGAGAGAGGCACGAAGGGCACAGAAAGAGCAAGAGAAGTGCAGAAAGAACCAACAGAGGTACAGAAAGAGGCAAGAGAGGTGCAGAAACAGGCATGAAAGGTGCAGAAAGAGGGAACAGGGGTGCAGAAAGAGGCAAGAGGGGTGCAGAAAAAAGCAAGTGAGGTGTAGAAAGAGGCAAAAGAGGTGCATAAAGACGCAAGAGAGGTGCAGACACAAGCAAAAGAAGTGCAGAAAGAGGCAAGAGAATTGCTGAAAGAAGCAACAGAGGTGTGGAAAGAAGCAAGAGAAGTGCAGAAAGAGGCAAGATAATTGCTGAAAGAAGCAACAAAGATGTAGAAAGAACCAAGAGAAGTACAGAAAGAGGCAAGTGAGGTGCAGAAAGAAGCAAGAGCAGTGCAGAAAAAACAAACGGAGGTGCAAAAGAGGCAAGAGGAATTCAGAAAGAGGCAAGGGAAGTGCAGAAACAGGCAAGAGAATTGCACAAAGAGGCAAGAGATGAGCAGAAAGAGGCAAGAGGGGTGTAGAAAGAAGCAAGAGAAGTGCAGAAAGAGGCAGGAGGGGTGCAGAAAGAAGCAAGTGAGGTACAGAAAGAGGCAAGAGAGGTGCAGGAAGACGCAAGAGAGGTGCAGAAAGAGGCAACAGAGGTGCAGGAAGACGCAAGAGAGGTGCAGAAACAAGCAAGAGAAGTGCAGAGAGAGGCAAGATAATTGCTGAAAGAAGCAACAGAGGTGTAGAAAGAACCAAGAGAAGTGCAGAAAGAGGCAAGTGAGGTGCAGAAAGAAGCAAGAGCAGTGCAGAAAAATCCAAGAGAGGTGCAAAAAGAGGCAAGAGGGGTGCAGAAATAGGTAGGAGAGGTGCACAAAGAAGCAAGAGAGGTACTGAAAGAGGTGCGAAGGGTGCAGAAAGAGCAAGAGAAGTGCAGAAAGAACAAACAGAGGTACAGAACGAGGCAAGGGAGGTGCAGAATCTGGCAGGAAAGGTGCAGAAAGAGGAAACAGGGGTGCAGAAAGAGGCAACAGAGGTGCAGAAAGAGAAAAGATAGGTGCAGAAAGAGGCAATAAGGATGCAGAAAGAAGCAAGTGAGGTGTAGAAAGAGGCAACAGAGGTGCATAAAGACGCAAGAGAGGTGCAGGAACAAGCAAAAGAAGTGCAGAAAGAGGAAAGAGAATTGCTGAAAGAAGAAACAGAGGTGTGGAAAGATGCAAGAGAAGTGAAGAAAGAGGCAAGTGAGGTGCAGAAAGAGGCAAGAGAGATGCAAAAAAGGGAAGAAGGGTGCAGAAAGAAGCAAGAGAGGTGCAGAAAGAAGCAGGAGAAGTACAGAAAGAGGCAAGAGAGGTGCAGAATGAGGCAAGAGAGATTCAGAAAGAGGCAAGGGAAGTGCAGAAACAGGCAAGAGAAATGCACAAAGAGGTAAGAGAGGAGCAGAAAGAGGCAAGAGAGGTGTAGAAAGAAGCAAGAGAAGTACAGAAAGAGGCAGAAGGGGTGCAGAAAGAAGCAAGTGAGGTGCAGAAAGAGGCAACAGAGATGCAGAAATACGCAAGAGAGGTGCAGAAACAAGCAATAGAAGTGCAGAAAGAGGCAAGAGAATTGCTGAAAGAAGCAAGTGAGGTGTAGAAAGAAGCAAGAGAAGTGCAGAAAGAACCAACAGAGGTGCAAAAAGAGGCAAGAGGGGTGCAGAAAGAGGTAGGAGAGGTGCACAAAGAGGCAAGAGAGGTACAGAAAGAGGCAAGAGAATTTCTGAAAGATGCAACAGAGGTGTACAAAGAAGCAATAGAAGTACAGAAAGAGGCAAGTGAGGTGCAGAAAGAAGCAAGAGCAGTGCAGAAAGAAGCAACAGAGGTGCTGAAAGAGGTGCGAAGGGTGCAGAAAGAGCAAGAGAAGTGCAGAAAGAACTAACAGAGGTACAGAAAGAGGCAACAGAGGAGCTGAAAGAGGCGTGTAGGGTAAAGAAAGAGCAAGAGAAGTGCAGAAAAAAGCAACAGAAAGAGGCAAGAGAGGTGCAGAAACAGGCAGGAAAGGTACAGAAAGAGAGAACAGGGGTGCAGAAAGAGGCAAGAGAGGTGCAGAAAGAGGGGAGAGGGGTGCAGAAAGAGACAAGAGGGCTGCAGAAAGAAGCAAATGAGGTGCAGAAAGACTGAAGAGAGGTGCAGAAACAAGCAAGAGAAGTGGAGAAAGAGGCAAGAGAATTGCTGAAAGAAGCAACAGAGGTGTAGAAAGTAGCTAGAGATGTGCAGAAAGAGGCAAGTCAGGTGCAGAAACAAGCAAGAGCAGTGCAGAAAGAACCAACTGAGGTGCAAAAAGAAGCAAGAGCGGTACAGAAAAGGTAGAAAAGGTGCACAAAGAGGCAAGAGAGGTACAGAAAAGAGGCAGGAGGGGTGCAGAAAGAAGGAGGAGAAGTGCAGAAAGAAGCAACAAAGGTGCTGAAAGAGGCGCGAAGGGTGCAGAAAGAGCAAGAGAAGTGCAGATAGAACCAACAGAGGTACAGAAAGACGCAACAGAGGTGCAGAAAGACGCAATAAAGGTGCAGAAACAAGTAAGAGAAGTGCATAAAGAAGCAACAGAGATGTAGTATGGGGGAAGTGGGGTGGAGAAGGAGGCAAGAGGGATACAGAAAGAAACAAGAGAGGTGCAGAAAGAGGGAAGAGGGGTGCAGAAAGAGGGAAGAGTGGTGTGAAAGAGGCATGAGGGTTGCAGAAAGAAGCAACAGATATGCAGAAAGAGGCAAGAGAGGCACAGAAAGAAGCAAGAGTGGTTTATACACCATTAGTACCAATATAATACCCACATTTACCAATAAGTAACATGTGACCATTCTAGGTTTGCACAGGACCTTCCACCACACTGTAACACTTGTCGCTGCATTTCTGGTCATGTTTGAGCCGTTTGAGCTAGAAACAATGTTTTTTTGTTCAAATCTGCAGATTATGCAGCAGATGATGGATTATGTGGCAAATGCGGTAAATGTATAATTGTGCAAGAGTCGGTGCAGCAAAACAGTCACATCATAGTCAAGAAACAAGAGAGGTGCAGAAAGAGGGAAGAGGGGTACAGAAAAAGGTAGAAGAGGTGCACAAAGAGGCAAGAGAGGTACAGAAAGAGGCAGGAGGGGTGCAGAAAGAAGGAAGAGAAGTGCAGAAAGAAGCAACAGAGGTGCTGAAAGAGGCAAGATAATTGCACAAAGAGGCAAGAAATGAGCAGAAAGAGGCAAGAGGGGTGTAGAAAGAAGCAAGAGAAGTTCAGAAAGAGGCAGGAGTGTAGTGTAGTTCCTATTTCCCTAATAGGCTCTGCGCATTGGAATAATATACCCTATAGATTCGACATAGGACTGAGGTCAGTATGTCCCTATCGAGTATATTAAACTTAATTACTTTGTGCCAGCTAACTCAGAGGCCACTAGAAACTCCTTGTAAACAAGAAGGGAGTAGTTTCTGGCAACCGCATAAACATGACAACTTTGTTTCCCTTTAGAATCGGAACACTCTCAGAATCGTGGAAACAACAGATAACAGTTTCACTCAGCTAATCGTGCATGCTTAGTTTCTTCACAGTTACACAGAAAGAATAGACGGGCGTTTCAATAAAAGGATTTATTGAACAGTCTTGTTTCTCGTGTAAGAGATATGAGCTGTTATGATCACAAGACAGTATGCAAGATATATAATGTACAGCGTAAGCAGTAGAAAGAAATAATACTGCACTAGCATTATCTTTTAGCTATGACACATATATTCATATACATAAATAACATAAGCTAAAAATGCGAGTACTCATAAGATGCTTCTCTAACTAGTTCTACCCCAGTGTACCTAACCTAAGTGTAGTGCAAGGTAAGAAGTAGGTGATGTATTCTATAGTATGGTATGCTATAGTCTAGTATGCCAAGAGTCTAGTATGCCAAGTCTAGTATGCCACGAGTCCCTCTAGGTTCTAGTCAGCTCCATACCTTGAGAATGAGAGAGGTGGGAATCTCTTTTTGGGTCTCGAACTCTAACACCCCGCGAAGGGAGTCAGAACACTGGAAGCTGGATTCTCTGCGAGCAGGGATAACAGCGTCTCTTGTCAGTGCGTCAGGCCGGGATACGGACTCCTCTAAAGTCGAGGTCTCCTCCTACTTGCTTGGGCAAGGGAAGGTTTATTTATACCTGGTAGGTGCCTTGGAATGTTAGCATTGACGTAAAGTCGGGCAGAGGAAGACGTCAGGAAAGAACCCTTAAGGAATAGTGGTTCATGCATAATAAATGAGTTCTTGGAGAAATCAATAATCCTGTGCTAGGGGAACTCCCGAGAGCTTAAGGGTCTGGTTTCTAAGAACTCGTTGTGACGTTGGGGTGGACGGATGTAGGTGACCATGCCTGTATTTGGATAGCATGGCTAATGCCTAAATAAGGACTGGGATCTTATGCCTATATAAGGGCAATGCGAATTGTGCCTATATAAGGACATGTTTCAGGAAAACCTATATACGGACACCAAAAGCGGAATACAACAGGAGGGGTGCAGAAAGAAGCAAGTGAGGTGCAGAAAGAGGCAACAGAGGTGCAGGAAGACGCAAGAGAGGTGCAGAAACAAGCAAGAGAAGTGCAGAGAGAGGCAAGATAATTGCTGAAAGAAGCAACAGAGGTGTAGAAAGAACCAAGAGAAGTGCAGAAAGAGGCAAGTGAGGTGCAGAAAGAAGCAAGAGCAGTGCAGAAAGAACCAACAGAGGTGCAAAAAGAGGCAAGAGGGATACAGAAAGAGGTAGGAGAGGTGCACAAAGAGGCAAGAGAGGTACAGAAAGAGGCAGGAGGGGTGCATAAAGAAGGAAGAGAAGTGCAGAAAGAGACAAGAGAATTTCTGAAAAAAGCAACAGAGGTGTACAAATTAGCAATATGAGTACAGAAAGAGGCAAGTGAGGTGCAGAAAGAAGCAAGAGCAGTGCAGAAAGAAGCAACAGAGGTGCTGAAAGAGGTGTGAAGGGTGCAGAAAGAGCAACAGAATTGCAGAAAGAACTAACAGAGGTACAGAAAGAGGCAAGGGAGGTGCAGAAACTGGCAGGAAAGGTGCAGAAAGAGGGAACAGGGGTGCAGAAAGAGGCAACAGGGGTGCAGAAAGAGAAAAGAGGGGTGCAGAAAGAGGCAACAGGGGTGCAGAAAGAAGCAAGTGAGGTGTAGAAAGAGGCAACAGAGATGCAGAAATACGCAAGAGAGGTGCAGAAACAAGCAATAGAAGTGCAGAAAGAGGCAAGAGAATTGCTGAAAGAAGCAAGTGAGGTGTAGAAAGAAGCAAGAGAAGTGCAGAAAGAACCAACAGAGGTGCAAAAAGAGGCAAGAGGGGTGCAGAAAGAGGTAGGAGAGGTGCACAAAGAGGCAAGAGAGGTACAGAAAGAGGCAAGAGAATTTCTGAAAGATGCAACAGAGGTGTACAAAGAAGCAATAGAAGTACAGAAAGAGGCAAGTGAGGTGCAGAAAGAAGCAAGAGCAGTGCAGAAAGAAGCAACAGAGGTGCTGAAAGAGGTGCGAAGGGTGCAGAAAGAGCAAGAGAAGTGCAGAAAGAACTAACAGAGGTACAGAAAGAGGCAACAGAGGAGCTGAAAGAGGCGTGTAGGGTACAGAAAGAGCAAGAGAAGTGCAGAAAAAAGCAACAGAAAGAGGCAAGAGAGGTGCGGAAACAGGCAGGAAAGGTACAGAAAGAGAGAACAGGGGTGCAGAAAGAGGCAAGAGAGGTGCAGAAAGAGGGGAGAGGGGTGCAGAAAGAGACAAGAGGGCTGCAGAAAGAAGCAAATGAGGTGCAGAAAGACTGAAGAGAGGTGCAGAAACAAGCAAAAGAAGTGGAGAAAGAGGCAAGAGAATTGCTGAAAGAAGCAACAGAGGTGTAGAAAGTAGCTAGAGATGTGCAGAAAGAGGCAAGTCAGGTGCAGAAACAAGCAAGAGCAGTGCAGAAAGAACCAACTGAGGTGCAAAAAGAAGCAAGAGCGGTACAGAAAAGGTAGAAAAGGTGCACAAAGAGGCAAGAGAGGTACAGAAAAGAGGCAGGAGGGGTGCAGAAAGAAGGAGGAGAAGTGCAGAAAGAAGCAACAGAGGTGCTGAAAGAGGCGCGAAGGGTGCAGAAAGAGCAAGAGAAGTGCAGATAGAACCAACAGAGGTACAGAAAGACGCAACAGAGGTGCAGAAAGACGCAATAAAGGTGCAGAAACAAGTAAGAGAAGTGCATAAAGAAGCAACAGAGATGTAGTAAGGGGGAAGTGGGGTGGAGAAGGAGGCAAGAGGGATACAGAAAGAAACAAGAGAGGTGCAGAAAGAGGGAAGAGGGATGCAGAAAGAGGGAAGAGTGGTGTGAAAGAGGCATGAGGGTTGCAGAAAGAAGCAACAGATATGCAGAAAGAGGCAAGAGAGGCACAGAAAGAAGCAAGAGTGGTTTATACACCATTAGTACCAATATAATACCCACATTTACCAATAAGTAACATGTGACCATTCTAGGTTTGCACAGGACCTTCCACCACACTGTAACACTTGTCGCTGCATTTCTGGTCATGTTTGAGCCGTTTGAGCTAGAAACAATGTTTTTTTGTTCAAATCTGCAGATTATGCAGCAGATGATGGATTATGTGGCAAATGCGGTAAATGTATAATTGTGCAAGAGTCGGTGCAGCAAAACAGTCACATCACAGTCAAGAAACAAGAGAGGTGCAGAAAGAGGGAAGAGGGGTACAGAAAAAGGTAGAAGAGGTGCACAAAGAGGCAAGAGAGGTACAGAAAGAGGCAGGAGGGGTGCAGAAAGAAGGAAGAGAAGTGCAGAAAGAAGCAACAGAGGTGCTGAAAGAGGCAAGATAATTGCACAAAGAGGCAAGAAATGAGCAGAAAGAGGCAAGAGGGGTGTAGAAAGAAGCAAGAGAAGTTCAGAAAGAGGCAGGAGTGTAGTGTAGTTCCTATTTCCCTAATAGGCTCTGCGCATTGGAATAATATACCCTATAGATTCGACATAGGACTGAGGTCAGTATGTCCCTATCGAGTATATTAAACTTAATTACTTTGTGCCAGCTAACTCAGAGGCCACTAGAAACTCCTTGTAAACAAGAAGGGAGTAGTTCCTGGCAACCGCATAAACAAGACAACTTTGTTTCCCTTTAGAATCGGAACACTCTCAGAATCGTGGAAACAACAGATAACAGTTTCACTCAGCTAATCGTGCATGCTTAGTTTCTTCACAGTTACACAGAAAGAATAGACGGGCGTTTCAATAAAAGGATTTATTGAACAGTCTTGTTTCTCGTGTAAGAGATATGAGCTGTTATGATCACAAGACAGTATGCAAGATATATAATGTACAGCGTAAGCAGTAGAAAGAAATAATACTGCACTAGCATTATCTTTTAGCTATGACACATATATTCATATACATAAATAACATAAGCTAAAAATGTGAGTACTCATAAGATGCTTCTCTAACTAGTTCTACCCCAGTGTACCTAACCTAAGTGTAGTGCAAAGTAAGAAGTAGGTGATGTATTCTATAGTATGGTATGCTATAGTCTAGTATGCCAAGAGTCTAGTATGCCAAGTCTAGTATGCCAAGAGTCCCTCTAGGTTCTAGTCAGCTCCATACCTTGAGAATGAGAGAGGTGGGAATCTCTTTTCGGGTCTCGAACTCTAACACCCCGCGAAGGGAGTCAGAACACTGGAAGCTGGATTCTCTGCGAGCAGGGATAACAGCGTCTCTTGTCAGTGCGTCAGGCCGGGATACGGGCTCCTCTAAAGTCGAGGTCTCCTCCTACTTGCTTGGGCAAGGAAAGGTTTATTTATACCTGGTAGGTGCCTTGGAATGTTAGCATTGACGTAAAGTCGGGCAGAGGAAGACGTCAGGAAAGAACCCTTAAGGAATAGTGGTTCATGCATAATAAATGAGTTCTTGGAGAAATCAATAATCCTGTGCTAGGGGAACTCCCGAGAGCTTAAGGGTCTGGTTTCTAAGAACTCGTTGTGACGTTGGGGTGGACGGATGTAGGTGACCATGCCTGTATTTGGATAGCATGGCTAATGCCTAAATAAGGACTGGGATCTTATGCCTATATAAGGGCAATGCGAATTGTGCCTATATAGGGACATGTTTCAGGAAAACCTATATACGGACACCAAAAGCGGAATACAACAGGAGGGGTGCAGAAAGAAGCAAGTGAGGTGCAGAAAGAGGCAACAGAGGTGCAGGAAGATGCAAGAGAGGTGCAGAAACAAGCAAGAGAAGTGCAGAGAGAGGCAAGATAATTGCTGAAAGAAGCAACAGAGGTGTAGAAAGAACCAAGAGAAGTGCAGAAAGAGGCAAGTGAGGTGCAGAAAGAAGCAAGAGCAGTGCAGAAAGAACCAACAGAGGTGCAAAAAGAGGCAAGAGGGGTACAGAAAGAGGTAGGAGAGGTGCACAAAGAGGCAAGAGAGGTACAGAAAGAGGCAGGAGGGGTGCATAAAGAAGGAAGAGAAGTGCAGAAAGAGGCAAGAGAATTTCTGAAAAAAGCAACAGAGGTGTACAAATAAGCAATATGAGTACAGAAAGAGGCAAGTGAGGTGCAGAAAGAAGCAAGAGCAGTGCAGAAAGAAGCAACAGAGGTGCTGAAAGAGGTGTGAAGGGTGCAGAAAGAGCAACAGAAGTGCAGAAAGAACTAACAGAGGTACAGAAAGAGGCAAGGGAGGTGCAGAAACTGGCAGGAAAGGTGCAGAAAGAGGGAACAGGGGTGCAGAAAGAGGCAACAGGGGTGCAGAAAGAGAAAAGAGGGGTGCAGAAAGAGGCAACAGGGGTGCAGAAAGAAGCAAGTGAGGTGTAGAAAGAGGCAACAGAGGTCCATAAAGACGCAAGAGAGGCGCAGAAACAAGCAAAAGAAGTGCAGAAAGCGGCAAGAGAATTGCTGAAAGAAGCAACAGAGGTGTGGAAAGAAGCAAGAGAAGTGCAGAAAGAGGCAAGTGAGGTGCAGAAAGCGGCAAGAGAGATGCAAAAAAGGGAAGAAAGGTGCAGAAAGAAGCAAGAGAGGTCCAGAAAGAAGCAGGAGAAGTGCAGAAAGAGGCAAGAGAGGTGCAGAATGAGGCAAGAGAGGTTCAGAAAGAGGCAAGGGAAGTGCAGAAACAGGGAAGAGAAATGCACAAAGAGGCAAGAGTGGAGCAGAAAGAGGCAAGAGAGGTGTAGAAAGAAGAAAGAGAAGTACAGAAAGAGGCAGAAGGGGTGCAGAAAGAAGCAAGTGAGGAGCAGAAAGAGGCAACAGAGGTGTAGAAATACGCAAGAAAGGTGCAGAAACAAGCAAGAGAAGTGCAGAAAGAGGAAAGAGAATTGCTGAAAGAAACAACAGAGGTGTAGAAAGAACCAAGAGAAGTGCAGAAAGAACCAACAGAGGTGCAAAAAGAGGCAAGAGGGGTGCAGAAAGAGTTAGGAGAGGTGCACAAAGAGGCAAGAGAGGTACAGAAAGAGGCAGGTGGGGTGCAGAAAGAAGGAAGAGAAGTGCAGAAAGAGGCAAGAGAATTGCTGAAAGAAGCAACAGAGGTGTACAAAGAAGCAATAGAAGTACAGAAAGAGGCAAGTGAGGTGCAGAAATAAGCAAGAGCAGTGCAGAAAGAACCAACAGAGGTGCAAAAAGAGGCAAGAGGGGTGCAGAAAAAGGTAGGAGAGGTGCACAAAGAGGCAAGAGAGGTACAGAAAAAGGCAGGAGGGGTGCAGAAAGAAGGAAGAGAAGTACAGAAAGAAGCAACAGAGGTGCTGAAAGAGGGAAGAGGGGTGCAGAAAGAGGGAAGAGTGGTGTGAAAGAGGCATGAGGGTTGCAGAAAGAAGCAACAGATATGCAGAAAGAGGCAAGAGAGGCGCAGAAAGAAGCAAGAGTGGTTTACACACAATTAGTACCAATATAATACCCACATTTAGCAATAAGTAACAGGTGACCATTCTAGGTTTGCACAGGGCCTTCCACCACACTGTAACACTTGTCGCTGCATTTCTGGTCATGTTTGAGCCGTTTGAGCTAGAAACAATGTTTTTTTGTTCAAATCTGCAGATTATGCAGCAGATGATGGATTATGTGGCAAATGCGGTAAATGTATAATTGTGCAAGAGTCGGTGCAGCAAAACAGTCACATCACAATCAAGAAACAAGAGAGGTGCAGAAAGAGGGAAGAGGGGTACAGAAAAAGGTAACAGAGGTGCACAAAGAGGCAAGAGATGAGCAGAAAGAGGCAAGAGGGGTGTGGAAAGAAGCAAGAGAAGTGCAGAAAGAGGCAGGAGTATAGTGTAGTTCCTATTTCCCTAATAGGCTCTGCGCATTGGAATAATATACCCTATAGATTCGACATAGGACTGAGGTCAGTATGTCCCTATCGAGTATATTAAACTTAATTACTTTGTGCCAGCTAACTCAGAGGCCACTAGAAACTCCTTGTAAACAAGAAGGGAGTAGTTTCTGGCAACCGCATAAACATGACAACTTTGTTTCCCTTTAGAATCAGAACACTCTCAGAATCGTGGAAACAACAGATAACAGTTTCACTCAGCTAATCGGGCATGCTTAGTTTCTTCAGAGTTACACAGAAAGAATAGATGGGCGTTTCAATAAAAGGATTTATTGAACAGTCTTGTTTCTCGTGTAAGAGATATGAGCTGTTATGATCACAAGACAGTATGCGAGATATATAATGTACAGTGTAAGCAGTAGAAAGAAATAATACTGCACTAGCATTATCTTTTAGCTATGACACATATATTCATATACATAAATAACATAAGCTAAAAATGTGAGTACTCATAAGATGCTTCTCTAACTAGTTCTACCCCAGTGTACCTAACCTAAGTGTAGTGCAAGGTAAGAAGTAGGTGATGAATTCTATGGTATGGTATGCTATAGTCTAGTATGCCAAGAGTCTAGTATGCCAAGTCTAGAATGCCAAGAGTCCCTCTAGTTTCTAGTCAGCTCCATACCTTGAGAATGAGAGAGGTGGGAATCTCTTTCCGGGTCTCGAACTCTAACACCCCGCGAAGGGAGTCAGAACACTGGAAGCTGGATTCTCTGCAAGCAGGGATGACAGCGTCTCTTTCAGTGCGTCAGGCCGGGATACGGGCTTCTCTAAAGTCGAGGTCTCCTCCTACTTGCTTGGGCAAGGGAAGGTATATTTATACCTGGTAGGTGCCTTGGAATGTTAGTATTGACGTAAAGTCGGGCAGAGGAAGACGTTAGGCAAGAACCCTTAAGGAATAGTGGTTCATGCATAATAAATGAGTTCTTGGAGAAATCAATAAACCTGTGCTAGGGGAACTCCCAAGAGCTTAAGGGTCTGGTTTCTAAGAACTCGTTGTGACGTTGGGGTGGACGGGTGTAGGTGACCATGCCTGTATTTGGATAGCATGGCTAATGCCTAAATAAGGACTGGGAGCTTATGCCTATATAAGGGCAATGCGAATTGTGCCTATATAAGGACATGTTTCTGGAAAACCTATATACGGACACCTAAAGCGGAATACAACAGGAGGGGTGCAGAAAGAAGCAAGTGAGGTGCATAAAGAGGCAACAGAGGTGCAGGAAGATGCAAGAGAGGTGCAGAAACAAGCAAGAGAAGTGCAGAGAGAGGCAAGATAATTGCTGAAAGAAGCAACAGAGCTGTAGAAAGAACCAAGAGAAGTGCAGAAAGAGGCAAGTGAGGTGCAGAAAGAAGCAAGAGCAGTGCAGAAAGAACCAACTGAGGTGCAAAAAGAGGCAAGAGAGGTGCAGAAAGAGGTAGGAGAGGTGCAAAAAGAGGCAAGAGAGGTACAGAAAGAGGCAGGAGTGGTGCATAAAGAAGGAAGAGAAGTGCAGAAAGAGGCAAGAGAATTTCTGAAAAAAGCAGCAGAGGTGAACAAATAAGCAATAGAAGTACAGAAAGAGGCAAGTGAGGTGCAGAAAGAAGCAAGAGCAGTGCAGAAAGAAGCAACAGAGGTGCTGAAAGAGGTGCGAAGGGTGCAGAAAGAACAAGAGAAGTGCAGAAAGAACTAACAGAGGTACAGAAAGAGGCAAGGGAGGTGCAGAAACTGGCAGGAATGGTGCAGAAAGAAGGAACAGGGGTGCAGAATGAGGCAACAGAGGTGCAGAAAGAGAAAAGAGGGGTGCAGAAAGAGGCAACAGGGGTGCAGAAAGAAGCAAGTGAGGTGTAGAAAGAGGCAACAGAGGTGCATAAAGACGCAAGAGAGGTGCAGAAAGAAGCAAAAGAAGTGCAGAAAGAAGCAAGAGAATTGCTGAAAGAAGCAACAGAGGTGTTGAAAGAAGCAAGAGAAGTGCAGAAAGAGGCAAGTGAGGTGCAGAAAGAGGCAAGCGAGATGCAAAAAAGGGAAGAAGGGTGCAGAAAGAAGCAAGAGAGGTGCAGAAAGAAGCAGGAGAAGTGCAGAAAGAGGCAAAAGAGGTGCAGAATGAGGCAAGAGAGGTTCAGAAAGAGGCAAGGGAAGTGCAGAAACAGGCAAGAGAAATGCAAAAAGAGGCAAGAGAGGAGCAGAAAGAGGCAAGAGAGGTGTAGAAAGAAGCAAGAGAAGTACAGAAAGAGGCAGAAGGGGTGCAGAAAGAAGCAAGTGAGGTGTAGAAAGAGGCAACAGAGGTGCAGAAATATGCAAGAGAGGTGCAGAAACAAGCAAGAGAAGTGCAGAAGGAGGCAAGAGAATTGCTGAAAGAAGCAACAGAGGTGTAGAAAGAACCAAGAGAAGTGCAGAAAGAACCAACAGAGGTGCAAAAAGAGGCAAGAGGGGTGCAGAAAGAGGTAGGAGACATGCACAAAGAGGCAAGAGAGGTACAGAAAGAGGCAGGAGGGGTGCAGAAAAAAGGAAGAGAAGTGCAGAAAGAGGCAAGAGAGTTGCTGAAAGAAGCAACAGAGGTATACAAAGAAGCAATAGAAGTAGAGAAAAAGGCAAGTGAGGTGCAGTAAGAAGCAAGAGCAGTGCAGAAAGAACCAACAGAGGTGCAAAAAGAGGCAAGAGGGGTGCAGAAAAAGGTAGGAGAGGTGCACAAAGAGGCAAGAGATATACAGAAAGAGGCAGGACGGGTGCAAAAAGAAGGAAGAGAAGTGCAGAAAAAGCAACAGAGGTGCTGAAAGAGGCGTGTAGGGTACAGAAAGAGCAAGAGAAGTGCAGAAAATAGCAACAGAGGTACAGAAAGAGGCAAGAGAGGTGCAGAAACAGGCAGGAAAGGTACAGAAAGAGGGAACAGGGGTGCAGAAAGAGGCAAGAGAGGTGCAGAAAGAGGGGAGAGGGGTGCAGAAAGAGGCAAGAGGGCTTCAGAAAGAAGCAAATGAGGTGCAGAAAGACAGAAGAGAGGTGCAGAAACAAGCAAGAGAAGTGCAGAAAGAGGCAATAGAATTGCTGAAAGAAGCAACAGAGGTGTAGAAAGTAGCAAGAGAAGTGCAGAATGAGGCAAGTCGGGTGCAGAAACAAGCAAGAGCTGTGTAGAAAGAACCAACAGAGGTGCAAAAAGAAGCAAGAGTGGTACAGAAAAAGGTAGAAGAGGTGCACAAAGAGGCAAGAGAGGTACAGAAAAGAGGCAGGAGGGGTGCAGAAAGAAGGAAGAGACGTGCAGAAAGAAGCAACAGAGGTGCTGAAAGAGGAGCGAAGGGTGCAGAAAGAGCAAGAGAAGTGCAGATAGAACCAACAGAGGTACAGAAAGACGCAACAGAGGTGCAGAAAGACGCAAGAAAGGTGCAGAAACAAGTGAGAGAAGTGCATAAAGAAGCAACAGAGATGTAGTAAGGGGGAAGTGGGGTGGAGAAGGAGGCAAGAGGGATACAGAAAGAAACAAGAGAGGTGCAGAAAGAGGGAAGAGGGGTGCAGAAAGAGGGAAGAGTGGTGTGAAAGAGGCATGAGGGTTGCAGAAAGAAGCAACAGATATGCAGAAAGAGGCAAGAGAGGCGCAGAAAGAAGCAAGAGTGGTTTGCACACCATTAGTACCAATATAATACCCACATTTAGCAATAAGTAACAGGTGACCATTCTAGGTTTGCACAGGGCCTTCCACCACACTGTAACACTTGTCGCTGCATTTCTGGTCATGTTTGAGCCGTTTGAGCTAGAAACAATGTTTTTTTGTTCAAATCTGCAGATTATGCAGCAGATGATGGATTATGTGGCAAATGCAGTAAATGTATAATTGTGCAAGAGTCAGTGCAGCAAAACAGTCACATCACAGTCAAGAAACAAGAGAGGTGCAGAAAGAGGGAAGAGGGGTACAGAAAAAGGTAGCAGAGGTGCACAAAGAGGCAAGAGAGGTACAGAAAGAGGCAGGAGGGGTACAGAAAGAAAGACGAGAAGTGCAGAAAGAAGCAACAGAGGTGCTGAAAGAGGCAAGAGAATTGCACAAAGAGGCAAGAGATGAGCAGAAAGAGGCAAGAGGTGTGTAGAAAGAAGCAAGAGAAGTGCAGAAAGAGGCAGGAGTGTAGTGTAGTTCCTATTTCCCTAATAGGCTCTGCGCATTGGAATAATATACCCAATAGATTCGACATAGGACTGAGGTCAGTATGTCCCTATCGAGTATATTAAACTTAATTACTTTGTGCCAGCTAACTCAGAGGCCACTAGAAACTCCTTGTAAACAAGAAGGGAGTAGTTTCTGGCAACCGCATAAACAAGACAACTTTGTTTCCCTTTAGAATCGGAACACTCTCAGAATCGTGGAAACAACAGATAACAGTTTCACTCAGCTAATCGTGCATGCTTAGTTTCTTCACAGTTACACAGAAAGAATAGACGGGCGTTTCAATAAAAGGATTTATTGAACAGTCTTGTTTCTCGTGTAAGAGATATGAGCTGTTATGATCACAAGACAGTATGCAAGATATATAATGTACAGCATAATTAGTAGACAGAAATAATACTGCACTAGCATTATCTTTTAGCTATGACACATATATTCATATACATAAATAACATAAGCTAAAAATGTGAGTACTCATAAGATGCTTCACTAACTAGTTCTACCCCAGTGTACCTAACCTAAGTGTAGTGCAAGGTAAGAAGTAGGTGATGTATTCTATAGTATGGTATGCTATAGTCTAGTATGCCAAGAGTCTAGTATGCCAAGTCTAGTATGCCAAGAGTCCCTCTAGGTTCTAGTCAGCTCCATACCTTGAGAATGAGAGAGGTGGGAATCTCTTTCTGGGTCTCGAACTCTAACACCCCGCGAAGGGAGTCAGAACACTGGAAGCTGGATTCTCTGCGAGCAGGGATGACAGCGTCTCTTGTCAGTGTGTCAGGCCGGGATACGGGCTCCTCTAAAGTCGAGGTCTCCTCCTACTTGCTTGGGCAAGGGAAGGTATATTTATACCTGGTAGGTGCCTTGGAATGTTAGCATTGACGTAAAAATGGGCAGAGGAAGACGTCAGAAATGAACCCTGAAGGAAAAGCGGTTCATGCATAATAAATGAGTTCTTGGAGAAATCAATAATCCTGTGCTAGGGGAACTCCCAAGAGCTTAAGGGTCTGGTTTCTAAGAACTCGTTGTGACGTTGGGGTGGACGGATGTAGGTGACCATGCCTGTATTTGGATAGCATGGCTAATGCCTAAATAAGGACTGGGATCTTATGCCTATATAAGGGCAATGCGAATTGTGCCTATATAAGGACATGTTTCAGGAAAACCTATATACGGACACCTAAAGCGGAATACAACAGCCTCTCCACTTTCGAATGAACGATAGTACTAAATGCTAAACATGAAATGCTAAACATTAAACTGAGTACCACATGTTGCTAAAAACATTTCTAAAAGCATATTAAAAGAAGTTGTTTAAAAGAAACTGTTGCTAAACATGTAATGCAATAGGTACTGTACATTTTAAAGCATTTTTTCATTCTAAGCATATATTGTAAATAAATGCAACATGAATGATAAAACAGAAATATATACATATGACAAAATGGTTGACAAGTATTAAAAAAATCAAAGCCATTTCATATCATGGTACTGAATGAAATTGTGGTAAATAAGGTGCCAATGTGTCCCTGGAAGTATTCAAAGAAGTCCATTCTATATGAATAGTTCTACTGTAAGCAGATTGAATTGCCATGTTTTTTCAAAAATAGAAAAAGGAAAAAAAATTCAATTTTTAGGAAGAGTTCCAAGTTTTGTTATGTTTTGAAAATATGGAGGCCAAATTCATTGCTTCCCCGGTCAAAGTCAGTTTATGGGTCTGGTGTAAACATGAAATCATCTATTCCTGTAGACAAAAGATGGTCTACCGATGTCGGTGACAGTTGGAATACCTCATTTAGAAGGTTAACTGCACAGAGATGTGAAGCATCGCCTTCAGCATAGGATGCCGCAGCAATGTTTGCATCCGTTGTTACCTGTCTGCCTGTTCATCTATCTCGTACCTCAGCAGCAGGAAGCGTCTGTGAGATCTCAACGAATGCCGTCATCAGGATTGGTAGCCTCTGGGGACAACACAGAGCATGGGCCGTTATCGGGTCCAGCAGAGTATCGATATCCGTTGGCATGACTGATGGGAGTGTTAGACAGGTGACTAGCACGCATTCTTCACCGCAAAGTAGGCAGCGTAGAACAGGTAAGATGCAATCTTGCCAGATTGGTCTAAATGACAGAAACCATGTTGTATTAAGTTCCCATAGACGAGGTATGCCCAAAAGTTGCACTATGTGCTCACGGCACTTCCGTTCTAGGAGAGCTTTCTCCAAATTGCTGGGAGTGACACCGGTGGATAGGCTTGCCATAGCGTAGTAGTAGGAATAAAAACAGGATTCCTGCAACGAGTGCTAGAATTAATGGCACACCACCAAACACCGAATGTGCGATGTTTGGAATGATTCCGAGGACTGCCTGAAAAGGTGTTAACAGTCCTGAACAGATGGTCTTAAATACATGTACAATCCCGCTCGTATCAGACATGTTTAAGATACGTCCCATCATTTCTACGAAATGTATAGGGCAGTTTGTACGAATTAAAGCCTGTATCTCAGCCGAAGTCCTTGCAATTTGTAAATCAAAGATTTCTTTGGCCGAGGTCAAAGGCACGGTCTGTTGTAAAAGCATGGCTTTCATTCTGCTTAGAGTATCAAAACGTATAAAAGAAACATTCAATGAAGGCCATAGAGGCGACTCCCTGACTGTCTCTATTTGGGGGAACAATACTTGCATACAACAAGTAACCCTGGAGTCAACCGTTACCAGATATGGGATTCCTGGCAACATGCCACATTCAACATGAGGTAACTCCCGTTAGAAAGTTGGCCAAACGTTGGATTAATCACAGCAGCCGGTGTACCCTGCAGGTGGCAGGACAAGTTTGCCACAGAACCATTACAAGCCCCGTGTAAATAAATGTCCTGACATATGAGTGAACCGCTTAGTGCATTTTCACAGTGTGTACCGCTTAGAAACACTTCACGATCCCCACTCCAACATCTGTATTCGTAAGGTAAATCCCAGGATGTCTTAATGTATTCCTTACCCAACCTTTCATATTTGCCTGCTTGCATTTTTTTCAGGCAATACTGAAAATGAAAAGTAGTGACAGGCAGAGTTATTTTGCCATGGATAAGCCATTCTGTAGCTGGTTTTGTCTGCTACCGTAAATGGTAATTTTTCCAGTTTTTCAATGCTCAGCACTGTATACTTTGCTCCCCTTTGTGCCATTTCGATCTGTTTATTCGTTAGATTGTATTCTGCAAACAGAGATGACGTGTTGATAAAACGCCAAGGCACATAGCCTGCATGCAAGGATTGCAGCGTCCAGCCTAATAACATAATAGAACGTAACTGAGATTGGCCTTGTTGTAACATGGCTAAATCTTGTTCCAGTATGTCAATAGCAGAGGATACAATGCTGTCCAGTGAATAAATTCTGGATGACAAAGTTGTTAACCCATTGTTGACCACAGTGAGAGATTTTTCTAAGTTAATACGATCAAGCTCACTTATTTGTTCTGCGGCCTCTGCCTGTGAAACCTTCCATACTTCATTATAAGCAGCATAAATGCCAGCATATATGAAACGTTTTTGACGCGGTTTTCTTGGTCCTAGCAAGAAATCCCTAAGCAGACCCCCCAGGATATAGCGGCATGGATTAGCAAATTTAGCGGCACAAATATGGAAATTTAGCGGCACAAATATGGAAATTTAGCGGCATTTTTGCGGTACTTTATTTTACTCATAATCATTCATTTTCAGCCTTAAATCAATGGAAACTGTTTTGGCAGAGTATTCCACTTTGAAATAGGCAACCTGGGATATGGAACAGAGGAAGCAGCCCACAGGTGAAGGCTGTTATCCCTTGGAAATGCAATCCTCCATTTGCTTTAGTATAGGTTCTGAGAAGCCCATCAAAGATGGCCTGGTAGCATCCCATAGGAAATGGCATTCCAGAACCTACCTTAGTGAAATTAAATATTTGTCTAAGATCACACAATTTCAGCATGGAAGCCACGATTTTATCCAGATTTTCTGGTTTCACTCTGTACAAGTCAGCAAGTAAGTGGGTATCTATTTGTCTTTCCTTATGTTAAGACTTTGTTTTTAGTTTTAACCTCCTAGTGCATTCTTCTGTAGTTTTTTAAATTATAGCTCCAACTTGACCCAAAGGTATTGAAGCGCTTCACATGCACACCAGTCACACTACACAATTACAACACAAACACATGCATTGTTTATAGGCATAGGGAGATTAAGTGACTTGCCCAGAATCACAGGATGACGAGCCGACGTCGAGACTCGAACCTGCCTCCCCAGCTCCACAGTCGGCAGCTCTGGCCTTTACATCACATACCGGTAGTCTAGAGAGAGAGAAGCCGCAGTCACATGAGATCTCTGCTCGTCGAGGTTCCAGTATGACCTCGGCTGTGGCTCATAATCGACCTCAAAAGGACCGTAACTTCGCCCCCTCTCCCCCCTTTGTTGGAGAGTGCTGATTTGCTTATATGGAAAGGCAACACCTTCTGGTCATGTGTAAGAGCATTGGTGGTCACAAAAGACCAAGCTTCTCTAATAAAATGTTCCCACATTGGCTTTCTAAATGAACGAGGGCTATTTGATGGCACAGGTCTAAAAAAATGTAAATGGTTGCCGCTATAATACAGGCTGTGAGAAAGTAGTTGGTGTATGATTGATGATATTTCAAGGCTTGAATTCATACGGAGAGAGCGGCAAATCAAGGTCGGGAAGGGCCAGAGGATGGGATAATGGTGTGCTTTGAGAAAGAAAGTGGTGATGTGCAAGGACAAGGAACCATGATACAGGGGAGCACGAGAAAGTGTTTTGGAGTGGACTGTGAGTTTGTTGAGGGGTTACACTGGCTTGCTTGGTAAGTTGTTTGGGCTATATGGGAGATGTAAGCATAGAGGGCGTTAGGTACATTTGATGTATTAGTGAGGTGGGGTCATGGTTTGTGTAATGTTTTATGTATTGACGTACAGACCTGTCCTAGTAAAGTGGCCTTTTTTTCCTTTAAATATCTGGGCTGTGGCGTATTGCTCCTGTTAACCGCCTGATGCTGTGTCTTTCCACATAGTAGAAAGTTCATCACGTGACCTTGAGTGGATTGGAACCTTTGCTTGACATTGCCCAGTGTGTGCTGAAGCAGTGCAGCTGCTCTTCCCGTACTGCGGACAGGAAGAGCTGCACTTTGTAACAACTCAATGCTGATTTTAACTCACTATTTCAAACAGGAATAATGTAGTGTTGGTTTCTTGAATTCAGCGACCCCATTTGTTTCAAAAGAGCATGCATAAAAATAGTTTGATTCGGAACAGCCTAAACACAGACCATCGTTGATAAATTTTGAGTTTTTTTTTTAATACCAGCATACAAATAGATTTATTGAAAAACATTCCAAATGACCAGTGCATGCGTTTTACATCGACAGTGTTCTGATGTATTTTTGTTGTCTTCACTTTTCGGAGTTGTTATACCATAGAAATGTAGCAACCTTTTCCCTGCATTCCTTCAATTTCGCGGGCACTTTTGTAAAAATCGCGGAATTTTTTACAAAAGTGCCGATTTCGCGGGCACTTTTGTCAAAATCGCTGCATTTTTACAAAAGTGCCGATTTCGCGGCAAACCGCGAAATCGCGAAATCGCGAAATCCTGGAGGGTCTGCCTAAGGTCTGCGTCTTCTTTAAGTAAAGATAAGTGTTGTTTCACATCCTCGAGTGTAGATTTTTGTAACCAGTCGAGGCACAATTTTCCTACACTGTATGTTGTTACTACCCCCGGATGTTGCCATTGAACATAACGTGTGTCTGGCCTATGGATAGTAAAGCCCTGTATTCTATTCAGGAATCTTTCTTGATAGATGTTTGTGTCTGAGGGCCAGAGCAACCAAATTTCCCAATCAGGATCTGATCTGTTGTTTTGTAGTATTGTGTCTACTGTGACCGCTCCCTGTGTAGTGCTATTACTTGCAGGTGTTGGTACAGAAGGTGTGTTCATGTCTTTGATCTTGGCTAAACCAAGGCAAGACGTTTGTTGCACAGTGTCATTCAAAAACATTATTTGCTGTGGGATGATACAGGCTCTAAACAAAGCTTCTATCCCCTGTACTTGGCAATCTTTAGAACCCCAGACAGATTTTGTGTCGATTGTGTCTTTACAAAAGTCAAATCCTTGTCTGGACATTTGGGTAATAAAGGATGCAGAATAAATCTGTTTTGTATTAGTTAACATAATTTTCTGTCCTGTTTTGTTTACATTCTTATAGTAAAATGTTTCTGGATCAGATGTATTGTACCCTGAAAAATATGGAAACTTATTTGCAAACGTTTTTGAACTACCCCTTGGTGGTGTAGGACAATGTTCCCATTGGTTAAACATAAACACATTTCTAGGTGTTGCAGATTTATGCAAAAAATGATGACCATCGAGGTTGTAACAATAAAGCTGTTCGTAGTCTGATGAACCCTCTAAGTATTCATTGTTAGAGAACGCAGCAGACCTTTCTAGATCAGACATCATATCATTAACAGTCTCAAAGTCACAATCATCAGAATAGGTACTGGAGGTAATAAAGTCACTTAATGAAATTTTAAATAAATGTGGAATTTTCAAAAGTTCCGTAGGGCCGAATATGTCGAAATCGGTTTTGTCCCAAACTATACCATCCTGTATAGGAACAGCTGTGATGTTCACTGCTGACAAGTCTCTTGCTTCACGATGGGAAGTTTTGTGTGGTTTTAAAAGTAAGTTCACATTTTTACTTTCAGTGTCCATACGAATGTATCTGCCATTTATAAGCATGCTAAGAGTCATAACCAAAGCTAGCCAAAACAGAAAGAAAAATATTCCAGAAATAATCCATATTTCAATCCATGGTGAAACAAGATAAGTCTCTTTCAGAAAATGAAAAAGGTCTTGTACTTGTTGTTTGAAAGTTTTTGAGGCTGGCGTCGTTTCAGGCTCACTCGGATCCTCAGAAAACGTATCAAAGTTAATGAAGTAGCCAGAAGCTTTTCGGTCAATTGTTGGAATTGCATCAGGATTCGTCAAAATCACTGGAACCAGTTGATCACGTGTTACGTTGGTGTAGACAGGTGTATCTGGACGAACTGTTACTTGAGTTTCAAGAGGGATGAGTTCCATAGCATTGTTGCTTAGTCCTTCATCTGTTACTGCTGAATTCATGATGGTTATGAGTCTTTCAGTCTAAACCTCTTGGATAGTAGCGAGAGGAGTGTGTCTGCTACTAGGTCGGAGTCCATGAGGCCTACTATTTAGTATTGGCCACATACTGTGGTTTGATGAGGTCGATTGACACAAATCTTTTCTCCTTTTTTCCAGCTAGGGGCGGCAGAAGTACTGTTCTTGTTCCGTGGATGGCTAGGACAGTTACTGGTTGTCTGTAAGAAGGTCCAAATTCCTTCTTGTCCGCAATCTTTTCTCTGACTAGATCCCCAACTTTTGGGATCCAGACAGGCCTTGCTGGGACTGCCGGTTTTTCCCCAGTGGTGGTTGGCTTCAGGAACACGTTGCTTTGTTTCGATCTTAGTTCATTTAGATCCTGTAAAACAGCCAAACGATCTTTGATATCAAAGGGTTTATTTTCCACCACTGTGCCTTTACATTCGAGATCAGGAACCCACATTCTTGTCCCAAATAGGACCTCATATGGAGTGACCCCCCCTAGAGAACTTCTTGGCAAATTATTTGATGAGCGTTGGACCCCATAAAGATGTTTGACCCACCCATCACCCGAACCTAATACTCTAGCTGTTATAGACTGCTTTATGTCCCGGTTTTTCCTTTCCACAACAGAATTTCCCTCAGGATGAAACGAAGAGGAGTACCGCAATGCTACGCCCAAACTGGCCATGGCTTCTTTGTAAGCCGGGGAGCTAAACGCAGGGTCCTGGTCAGTATGTAGTGTGCCAATTGCGTATGTGCCGATAAAGACTCGCAAATCTTTTATAACAGTTCGAGCGTCAGCCGAGCGCTGAGGCCATATCATAGGAACCTTGACTTAGTATTTGTGGGATTGCATTTGTCCAAAAGGACGCCTGCGCGTAGATAGTCTAATGCTGTCTAACAATGGTGTCTGTACTGGGCAGGCTACTTCGTAGTCTGGTGTCTGATGGTGTTCTGCACCACGCTGTCTATTGCAGTCTATGCAGTCATCGATGAAGATGTGAATCTGTGTATTCATTCCAGGCCACCAGTACATCTCTTTTAATGTTAATATTGTTTTAGAGTTCCCTTTATGTGACAGACCCTCCCCTAGATGTGCTTCATAAATCAAAGCTGCTCTACGTTCCATGTTTGGAATTACCCTATCCCCCACTCCAGGAATTTGAGCAAAAGGAACGTTGTTTGCATCAATTACATAAGAGTACTTGAGTGGAAATTTATTTGGTAACGCTGCACCACTGCCTTTGCTTGAAGCATTGATAGCCAACAATATCTCACTGTCTATTCTCGTTTTTGAACAAGTGATTGCAGCTACGGAAGCAGTCTGAACAGCCCCCTTTGCGGCTTCATTAGCCAATGAATTCCCTGCAACGTGAACGCCATCACGTTGATGATTCAGCGTGTGTATCACGTGAGCTTTTGGTAGTTCGTTTCTCAACTGAACTACTTGTTCCAAAAGCGTTTTATGCTTTGTTGTGCCACCTTTTGCATCTTTGAACCCGTTTTCAAGCCAATTCTGTATATATTCATTATACGACTGAACACAGTAAAAAGAATCGCACACTATAAGTGTGGGGAATTCGCGATCTGTATTTTCAAGTGCCAGTTTGAATGCTTGTAGCTCAGCTCGCTGAGCTGTACAATCTCCTAGAGATTGAGTTTTAGTGACCATTGGTCTGAAGTTACAATCTTGCATGCAACCTTTAACGATTGTGCACGCTGCACTGTAAGCTTGCTTACTCCCTGTAGCGGGTTGTGCTGATCCGTCAGTATAAATTATAAATTCGTACTGATCGAGAGGCAGAATTTCAGTGGGCAGAGGACATTCTTGTTCATATTGCAGGAACGCTTGTGTTTTTAAATCAGGATCAAAAACATATTCAACATCTGTTGCAGCAAGAGAATTAACACATTGTATCCATCTAGGATGTATAGCTTTTGCATTTGGAATGCTCGCTTTTGTAACCGCCTCTAAGGCTGGTACTGGAGTTACGACAATAATGCGTTTCCCTTGGGCTAGAGCGCTTTCTTTTGCTACAGCGGTTTGAACTGCTGTCAGTATTTTTTCTGTTGAAGTGAAGCGCATTTCTGCTTGTGTATACAAATGTGATTTGTATGCTATTGGTACTTTTTCACCCTCATTAAATGTTAAATAGGTGAATCCGCATTGTCCCGAAATTATTCGGATCACTAAATTGCGTGTATTTACGCGTGTTTGTAAGTGATTTGTTGCTAACATGTTAGCTTGGAGTGAACGCAGGATTTCTCTGTGTTCTTCTGTCCAATGTTTTGTTGAAAATTCAGGTTTGATTAATTCGTAGAGAGGTTTAACCCTTTCTGCGTAATTTAGAATGTAAGTTCGTCCAAAATTTAGGTAACCCAAGATGGATTGTAAATCTTTCAGCGTTTTTGGAGGTTGGAGCAGCACGCACTTTTCTAAAAAGTTAGCTGCCAGGCTCTTGCCTTCACTTGAAAGCTCATATCCTAGGAAAAGGACATTGAGATGGGCAATCCTGGATTTTTTAAAGTGGAATTTATAGCCCTCAGAGGCGAAGCCCAATATAATGGTACTTACCCTATTCAAGTGCCTATCTAGGTCATCGTCTGTCAGATAGATGTCATCGACATATGACAATGCCTCATTATCATAAATTTGTAGTAACTCTGTTACCCTCGCTGAGAATAACCCTGGGCTGTTTTTGAACCCTTGTGGGAGTCTACAAAATTGACGCTGGGTCCCCATTATTGAGAAAGCTGTTAAGTACCTGCTTTCAGGTGCTATGTTTTGACAAAAGAAACCATTTGAAATGTCCAATGTGGTTTTATATTTTTTACACACAATGTTATTCATTAATGATGTACTATGTGCATTTTGAACTGCAAATGTTTTGGAACAAGTGTTTAAGTGTCTGTAATCCAAAACTAGACGATATGTATTGCCTGGTTTGGATAGAGGGTGTAGGAGAGTAGGATCTGCTTCACATGGGTACCCCCACTTTTTGCTGATGCTTCACTGTTTTTCGACATTAGTCTGGCTGGGGCCCTGCTAATCAGAACCCCAGCCTAGCTGCTTCCTCTCTAAAATGGTTTCCATGTGCCTTAGGCACATCACTGATTGGAATCTGGAGTGCCCTTATAAGTCCCTAGTATATGGTATACTATGTACCAAGGGCATAGGTACCTCAGAGGCCTACAAGGGGCTGCAGCATGTATTATGCCACCCCTGGAAGGCCATCCAAACTGACACCACAGGTCTGCTACTGCAGCCTGGGTAAGGTGGTGCATGCACCCCTTACTGTGATATAGGTTACCTATATCACTAAATACATACACACATATAAACCTATAAGTCACTCCTAAGGCAGGCCTTATCAATCCTAAAGGCAGAGTGCATGATTCCTATGTGAGAGGGTGCCCCTGCATGAGCAGGGCCCCTCTGCAGCGTTCGGAGACCCTTCTCTGATGCTGTTTGTAGTGCAGCCTGACCATATACTCTTAAGCGCATTATAACCTCGCGTTAAATGCTAACTTTGGAATGGCTGCACCTAAACATGTCGTGTTTGGTGTCAAACATCTTGGAATACTACCCCCCGCCAATTCTGGCGGTGGGGGTAGCATTCCACCCTTCTAGAGGGAAAGACATGTTAACTCTGGCTAGCCCGGTAACTTCTTTCCAAAGCCCTGGCATCACAAAATGGATGCTGCTGCCACAGACACGAGTCTGGCCTCCTGCTGCTGGACGAAACTCTGGCAGGGGAGGCCTGGACAATAGGTTTCCTGTCCCAGGGAGGTGTGACCACCTCCCCAGACAGGATAATGTGTATTGGGGCTGGGCGGGAGCACTTTCGGGTGCTTTGAAGTCCTGCACTGGGGGCACACTTGGTGTCCCTGTGCATACCCCAGTTCAAACCGGATCAGGGGCTTGCAGCCCCTGCTTTGGCGCAAACTGGACAAAGGGAAAGGGGTGTAGCCACCCCTCTGCCCTGACCCACCCATAGGTGGGGCCACAGAGTAGTCCAACCCCTAAACTTAGTATAAGTATAGGAACCCAGTCCTTAGGACTTTAGATTATCCCTGGACGAAACTCTGAAACAGAATCCTGGACCTTCGACGCTCTACTCAAGATTAGAGGACAGAAGAATCTCCCTTGGGGTCAAGGAGTGACTCCCCTGCTTGGCAGGCACCAAAGATGCATCTGTCCGGTCTGCATTTCTGAAGCTCCCATTGGACGCCGAAGTCTTCGCATCACCAGAGGTAGATTCTCAGACTTTCCCGAGGCTACCCTGAGTCCCCAGCAAAGCTGAGGCCCGTAGCTATCGTGGGTGACGTGAGACCATGACGCCTGGACACCGAGCACATTTGCAAGTGCATCCTCTTCTGGGTCTCTCACGAAGTCGTGCTTTGGGCTCCCAGTAGCCCTAGCCTCCAGCACCAACTGCACCGAAGATCACTGGCCTCCACTCCACGAGTGTCCTGTGAGCCAGATCCACGTGCGACGTCTCGAGGCTCCTTCACGGTCGCTAGCCCGTTGGCTAGTAGCCCTTAACGAAGGCGAATATTTTTCTTCTTGGGCATCCTGGTTGCTCCAGGCCTGCCCTCACTTACCCTCACTGGGTGAGTTCCCCAGACCTTGCTGGTCTGCACCATTGACGATCTTCATCTTCATCGAGACTTGCCGTTGCCAAGGCTTGTTGGGTCCAATCCGGTCGCCGACACCTCAGCACTCGACAAAAATCGTGTACCAGCCCGAATCCTGCTCCTGGTCGCCGACAACACCTCCTGGACCTCGTGGCTGAAGAGTCAAGACGACTGTCAATGCACCTGAAGCACTCGACATCGGTGGGCATCTGTCCATCGCCTTCCTGGTCACTGGCTAGTGACCCAGACTCTGTCCCCTCTGCTTTCAGGTTCTTCAGATCTCCGATCCACTCTTGGATCCACCCGGACACTTTCCACTTGGTCGCCAGCAGCACTTTGCAGCAGATCGCCATTCAAATCGACGACGAAACCCGACCCCAAAAGGCACCTATGCACCCGGCTTCCCTGGGTGAGGTAACACGAGTACTCCAGTGCTCCCGTGGGTAGAGACTCTTCAAAGTACTAGTTCTCAAAGGGTTTGCTCCAAGTCCTCCTTTAAGTGTCCCTTTTCTTTAATTTCCTGATCGCGACTTTCTCCATAGAAGTTAACGGCGTATCGCAATTGTGTATTTACACTGCACGCGTCCCCCGTGGGTCCCCTGTGTCACTACCTTGGGTGGTTCCTTGTGGTCCAAGCACTTCTAGAGGCTCTAGGCCTAGTGTCTAGTTCAGTCGTGGTTCTTATACCACTTTATTGGTATATGGTTTGGTACGCCCCTAGGGCCCAAACGTGTATTTGTGCTATTACTGTGTTTAAATATCTTCTAACTTATGTACTTCGAACTCTAGCCTCATAAAGAGACTAGAGGGGTGTGTTTAGCAATAAATACATATATTTTGAATATATACCTGGTGTGGTGCTCTTTCATTTGATCACTCAAGAGATTATAGACTGGTAAAACAAGCTGCTTTACATTCCTTCAAGACTTAGCCTGAAGGCTGCTCTCCATAGCTACCACTATTATAGCTTTCAATAAGGTTGTCTTTAACCTATCTCCAAAAAGGGGTTTCTTTGGACTGGTGCAAGGTGCCCACTATAATTAGTGGACAGCATATGCCAGGCCAACTTCTCACATTGGTGTGCAGCGTGTGGGATTCCAGCTTGCTATTGTTTTACCAGATAATCTCAATTGAATTGATCAACTGAAAACCACTAAAGGTACCTAAGGTACATATAATTTAAGCTTAGAATACAGTAAGTTCTACTGAACTTAGAGTTGTGTGTTAAGGGATAGCACACCCTTTCTACAACTCAAGAGAGTTTAGTAGGCCACACTAGAGTAGGTAGTGCATACACCACACCACACTAGTAATGTCTTTAAAGGTGGGATCTAGAGAATCCTTACCAGAAGCCACTGGGCTTCTTCCCTCCAAGTATGATACCCTCCCATTCTTGGAATTGAGAGCATTATGTAACTTGAGGAAATTAAGGACAGGCCAAAGTCCCACCACCCAACACCTTAAAGAGTGGTTGGTGGCTTATGACCTTAGTAAGCCCTTGGGGACTGAAGGGGTAGGAGCAGAGGGTGGGGCAGAAGAAGAGGAAGGGACCAGGGGTACCAATACCCCCAGCCCCCCCTCTGAAACTGGCCAGGAGGGTGACAATGACCCTGACCTGGATAACCCAATCCCTCCTGTGGAAGATGAAGAGGATGATCCGGATGATGCCCTCTTTGTCCCCCCAGGAAGGATTATGAGTGTGCCCAGAAAGTCTAGATCTCCTTCTTAGGAGTCTAACCACTCTGGCACCTCAATAGGGAGCTCTGTCTCATCTCATAGGAGGGAATCCTCTCATGAAAGGAGAACAAGGCTGATTCAATATGAGGAAGCTCAGCTTGAACTCAGAAGGAAGCAAGTAGCCTTAGACAGGGAGTCCCTAGATCTCTTTAGAGAGAAAAGAAAGTTGGGACTAGAGTCCCATGGTGGCAGCCATGTCCCTAGAGATAGGGAAAGGTACTATGACCATAGGAACCTGAGCAAGATTGTCCCTCCCTATCAGAATGGGGATGACATCCACAAGTGGATAACTGCTCTAGAGAGGGCCTGTAAAGTACAGAAGGTCCCTCAGGAGCAGTGGGCAGCAATCTTGTGGCTCTCCTTTGCAGACAAAGGTAGAGATAAGCTCCTCACTGTTAGAGAGGAGGATGCTGATAATTACAAGGTCTTGAAGAGTGCTCTTATTGATGGGTTTGGCCTAACCACTGAACAGTACAGGTTGAAGTTCAGAGATACCCAAAAAGCACAGACTCAAGACTGGGTAGACTATGTGGATTGTTCTGCCAAGGCTCTGGAAGGCTGGTTGATGGGCAGTAAGGTGTGTGACTTCTCAGGATTGTACAATCTGATAATGAGGGAGCAGATTCTTAATAACTGTCAAAATCAGCTGTTGCATCAATACCTGGTAGACTCTGATCTGACCTCTCCCCAAGAATTGGGAAAGAAGGCAGACAAATGGGTCAGAGCCAGGGTGAAGCAGAAGGTACAGAACCAAGGTGGGGACACCAAGAAGCAAGATTCTAAGAACTCTGAAAAGGGTGGGGAGAAGGGTAAAGATCAAAAGTCTTCATCAGGCCCCCAAAAATCTTCTTCAGGTGGGGATTCACAGTCTACAAAAGGGAAAGGCCAAAGAAAACCATGGTGCAAGGTCTGTAAGCAAAAGACCCACTGGACCACTGATTGCACCAAGTCCAAAGACTCCAGTCCAGCACCCACCAATGCCCCTAAGGCACCTGTTCCCCCTAGTACAGTTGGTGGGAGTGCTCCAGCCAAGGGTTTAGTAGGGTTCACCCTGGGTACTGAGTTGGGCTCTGACCTAGTCAGAGAACTGACTCAGGCTGTGTTAGTCTGTGATGGAGGCATGGATGTGCCCTCCTCTATGAGTCCCAGTAATCTGGGCAAGTACAGACAACAGCCTTTAATCAATGGACGAGAGGCTTTGGCATTTAGGGACACAGGGGCAAGTGTCACAATGGTGACACAAGACCTTGTGAATTCTGGGCAAGTTATACTTGGTGAGATGTACCAAGTGACCAATGCTAGCAATGTCAGAACAGACCATACTCTGGCAGTTGTTAACTTCTCCTGGGGAGGGGTAACTGGCCTTAAGAAGGTTGTGGTGAGTGCAAACCTACCAGTCGAATGCTTGCTTGGCAATGACTTAGAGACTTCTGCTTGGGCAGAAGTGGAGCTCAGGACCCATGCAGAAATGCTGGGGATCCCTGCAGATGTGTTTGCTGTGACCAGGTCACAAGCCAAAATGTCTAGCACTGAACAGGCCTTGGATTCTGGAAGAATGGACCAAGTGCCTTCCAAGAGGAGGAGTAGTAGGGTTAAGGCAGTGCCTTCCCCCTTGGCTCAGGAGGAAGATCAGTCCCTTGAGGGGGATGATCTCAGTCCTGAAGAAGGAACTGTCCCAGAGGAACTTGAACCTGACCAGGTTGAGTTCTTGGGGACAGGGGGACCTTCTAGGGCAGATCTGAGCCAGGAGCAGCAGAGCTGCCCCTCCCTTGAACCCCTCAGACAGCAAGCTGCTGCTGAGGCTGCTGGGAAAGCTAGTGGTCCCCATACAGTGTATTGGGATGATGGACTCCTGTACTCAGAGAGTAGAGACCCCAAGCCTGGTGCTACCAGGAGGTTGGTTATACCTCTGAAGTTCAGGGGCTTCCTATTGACCCTAGCCCATGATATTCCACTGGCAGGTCACCTGGGCCAGAACAAGACTTGGGACAGAATTGTCCCTCACTTTCACTGGCCCCACATGTCTGAAGACACCAAGGAGTTTTGTCGCTCCTGTGTAACCTGCCAGGCCAGTGGCAAGGCAGGTGGCACTACAAAGGCCCCCCTGATACCACTACCTGTGGTGGGGATGCCCTTTGAAAGGGTAGGGATTGACATTGTTGGTCCCATGGATCCCCAAACAGCATCTGGGCACAGGTTTATCCTGGTGGTAGTGGATCATGCCACCAGGTACCCAGAAGCTATTCCCCTCAGGACCACTACAGCACCTGTGGTGGCAAGGGCCCTCCTGGGAATTTTCTCAAGAGTGGGCTTTCCTAAGGAGGTAGTATCAGACAGGGGGGCTAACTTCATGTCTGGGTACTTAAAAGCAATGTGGAAGGAGTGTGGAGTGACTTATAAGTTCACCACACCCTATCACCCACAATGCAATGGTTTAGTTGAGAGATTCAACAAAACCTTGAAGGGCATGATTAAAGGGCTCCCAGAAAAGCTTAGGCGAAGATGGGACATACTCTTGCCCTGCCTTTTATTTGCATATAGGGAGGTGCCTCAGAAGGGGTTGGTTACAGCCCTTTTGAACTTCTGTTTGGCCACCCTGTGAGGGGTCCACTGTGCTTGGTGAAGGAAGGATGGGAGTTACCTCTCAAGCCCCCAAAGCAAGACATAGTGGACTATGTACTTGGTCTCCGCTCCCGGATGGCTGAGTATATGAAAAAGGCAACCAAAAACCTTGAGGCTAGCCAGGAACTTCAAAAGGCCTGGCATGACCAAAGGCTGTTCTGACTGTTTACCAGCCAGGACAGAAGGTGTGGGTGTTGGGGCCAGTGGCCCCAGCAGCTCTCCAAGACAAATGGAGTGGACCCCACACTATTGTTGAGCAGAAGGGTGAGGTTACCTACTTAGTAGACCTAGGAACACCCAGGAGTCCCCACAGGGTTCTCCATGTCAACAGGTTAAAACCATATGTGGACAGGGCAGACATGGGCTTGCTCATGGCTACTGATGAAGGGCAGGAGGAAGAGAGTGACCCACTCCCTGACCTGCTCTCACAGAACCCTGACGATGGGTCAGTAGATGGTGTAGCCTTGGCAGGCAGCCTCACTACCCAGTAACAAACTGATTGTAGACAGGTGCTCAATAAGTTTAGACATATGTTTTCACTGACACCCAGTCAGAACACCTGGTGCACTCATGAAGTGGACACTGGGGACAGTCTGCCTATTAAAAATAAGATTTATAGGCAACCTGACCATGTCAGGGACTGTATCAGTCCTGAAGTCCAGAAAATGTTGGAGTTGGGAGTTATTGAACCCTCAGATAGCCCTTGGGCTAGTCCAGTGGTCCTTGTGCCAAAACCTCACACCAGTGGTGGAAAAAGAGAGATGAGGTTTTGTGTGGACTACAGGGGTCTCAATGCAGTCACTAGGACTGATGCCCATCCAATACCAAGGGCAGATGAGCTCATAGATACTTTGGCCTCAGCCAAATATCTCAGCACATTTGACTTGACAGCTGGCTACTGGCAGATCAGACTAGCTGATACTGCAAAGCCCAAAACAGCATTCTCAACCCCTAGTGGGCATTATCAATTTGTGGTGATGCCCTTTGGTCTGAAGAATGCACCTGCCACTTTCCAGAGGTTGGTGAATACAGTTCTCACAGGTCTGGAAGCCTATAGTGCAGCATATCTAGATGATATTGCTGTCTTTAGCTCCACCTGGGAGGATCACCTGGTCCACCTCAGGAATGTTTTACAGGCCCTGCAAAAGGCAGGCCTGACTATCAAGGCCACTAAGTGCCAGATAGGGCAGAGTCAGGTTGTGTACCTGGGCCACCTTGTGGGTGGAGGCCAGGTTCAACCTTTGCAGAGCAAGATCCAGACTATCATGGACTGGACTGCTCCAACTACCCAGACTCAGGTGAGAGCCTTCTTAGGCCTGACTGGGTACTATAGGAGATTTGTCAATGGGTATGGATCAATAGTGACACCCCTGAATGACTTAACTTCTAAGAAAATGCCCAAAAAGGTTCAGTGGACAGCTAGCTGTCAAAAGGCATTTGATGACCTGAAGCAGGCCATGTGCACTGCTCCCATTCTACAGAGTCCTGATTACTCCAAGAAGTTCATTGTTCAAACTGATGCATCTGAATTGGGGGTAGGGGCTGTGCTGTCACAATTGAATGAAGAAGGTCAGGATCAGCCAGTAGCTTTCATTAGCAGAAGGCTGACCCCTAGAGAGAAACGTTGGTCAGCCATAGAGAGGAGGCCTTTGCTGTGGTCTGGGCTCTGAAGAAGTTGAGGCCATACTTGTTTGGTACACACTTCCTGGTTCAGACAGACCATAAGCCCCTCTTATGGCTAAAACAAATGAAGGGTGAAAACCCCAAACTGCTTAGGTGGTCCATTTCCCTACAGGGGATGGACTTTACAGTGGAACGTAGACCTGGGAGTAACCATGCCAATGCAGATGGACTCTCTAGGTATTTCCACTTAGAACATGAAGACTTAACTGGGCAAGGTTAGTTTAATGTCCCTACGTTTGGGGGGGTTGTGTAGGAGAGTAGGATCTGCTTCACATGGGTACCCCCACTTTTTGCTGATGCTTCACTGTTTTTCGACATTAGTCTGGCTGGGGCCCTGCTAATCAGAACCCCAGCGTAGCTGCTTCCTCTCTAAAATGGTTTCCATGTGCCTTAGGCACATCACTGATTGGAATCTGGAGTGCCCTTATAAGTCCCTAGTATATGGTATACTATGTACCAAGGGCATAGGTACCTCAGAGGCCTACCAGGGGCTGCAGCATGTATTATGCCACCCCTGGAAGGCCATCCAAACTGACACCACAGGTCTGCTACTGCAGCCTGGGTAAGGTGGTGCATGCACCCCTTACTGTGATATAGGTTACCTATATCAGTAAATACATACACACATATAAACCTATAAGTCACTCCTAAGGCAGGCCTTATCAATCCTAAAGGCAGAGTGCATGGTTCCTATGTGAGAGGGTGCCCCTGCATGAGCAGGGCCCCTCTGCAGCATTCGGAGACCCTTCTCTGATGCTGTTTGTAGTGCAGCCTGACCATATACTCTTAAGCGCATTATAACCTCGCGTTAAATGCTAACTTTGGAATGGTTGCACCTAAACATGTCGTGTTTGGTGTCAAACATCTTGGAATACTACCCCCCTGCCAATTCTGGCGGCGGGGTAGCATTCCACCCTTCTAGAGGGAAAGACATGTTAACTCTGGCTAGCCCGGTAACTTCTTTCCAAAGCCCTGGCATCACAAAATGGATGCTGCTGCCACAGACACGAGTCTGGCCTCCTGCTGCTGGTCGAAACTCCGGCAGGGGAGGCCTGGACAATAGGTTTCCTGTCCCAGGGAGGTGTGACCACCTCCCCAGACAGGATAATGTGTATTGGGGCTGGGCGGGAGCACTTTCGGGTGCTTTGAAGTCCTGCACTGGGGGCACACTTGGTGTCCCTGTGCATACCCCAGTTCAAACCGAATCAGGGGCTTGCAGCCCCTGCTTTGGCGCGAACTGGACAAAGGGAAAGGGGTGTAGCCACCCCTCTGCCCTGACCCACCCATAGGTGGGGCCACAGAGTAGTCCAACCCCTAAACTTAGTATAAGTATAGGAACCCAGTCCTTAGGACTTTAGATTATCCCTGGACAAAACTCTGAAACAGAATCCTGGACCTTCGACGCTCTACTCAAGATTAGAGGACAGAAGAATCTCCCTTGGGGTCAAGGAGTGACTCCCCTGCTTGGCAGGCACCAAAGATGCATCTGTCCGGTCTGCATTTCTGAAGCTCCCGTCGGACTCCGAAGTCTTCGCATCACCAAAGGTGGATTCTCAGACTTCCCCGAGGCTACCCTGAGTCCCCAGCAAAGCTGAGGCCCGTAGCTATCGTGGGTGACGTGAGACCATGACCCCTGGACACCGAGCACATTTGCAAGTGCATCCTCTTCTGGGTCTCCCACGAAGTCGTGCTTTGGGCTCCGAGTAGCCGTACCATCCAGCACCAACTGCACCGAAGATCACTGGCCTCCACTCCACGAGTGTCCTGTGAGCCAGATCCACGTGTGACGTCTCGAGGCTCCTTCGCGGTCGCTAGCCCATTGGCTAGTAGCCCTTAACGAAGGCCAATCTTTTTCTTCTTGGGCATCCTGGTTGCTCCAAGCCTGTCCTCACTTACCTTCGCTGGGTGAGTTCCCCAGACCTTGCTGGTCTGCACCATCGACAATCTTCATCTTCATCGAGACTTGCCGTTGCCAAGGCTTGTTGGGTCCAATCCGGTCGCCGACACCTCAGCACTCGTCAGACATTGTGTACCAGCCCGAATCCTGCTCCTGGTCTCCGACAACGCCTCCTGGACCTCGTGGCTGAAGAGTCAAGACGACTGTCAATGCACCTGAAGCACTCGACATCGGTGGGCATCTGTCCATCGCCTTCCTGGTCACTGGCTAGTGACCCAGACTCTGTCCCCTCTGCTTTCAGGTTCTTCAGATCTCCGATCCACTCTTGGATCCACCCGGACACTTTCCACTTGGTCGCCAGCAGCACTTTGCAGCAGATCGCCATTCAAATCGACGACGAAACCCGACCCCGAAAGGCACCTATGCACCCGGCTTCCCTGGGTGAGGTAACACGAGTACTCCGGTGCTCCCATGGGTAGAGACTCTTCAAAGTACTAGTTCTCAAAGGGTTTGCTCCAAGTCCTCCTTTAAGAGTCCCTTTTCTTTAATTTCCTGATCGCGACTTTCTCCATAGAAGTTAACGGCGTATCGCGGTTGTGTATTTACACTGCACGTGTCACTACCTTGGGTGGTTCCTTGTGGTCCAAGCACTTCTAGAGGCTCTAGGCCTAGTGTCTAGTTCAGTCGTGGTTCTTATACCACTTTATTGGTATATGGTTTGGTACGCCCCTAGGGCCCAAACGTGTATTTGTGCTATTACTGTGTTTAAATAACTTCTAACTTATGTACTTCGAACTCTAGCCTCATAAAGAGACTAGAGGGGTGTGTTTAGCAATAAATACATATATTTTGAATATATACCTGGTGTGGTGCTCTTTCATTTGATCACTCAAGAGATTATAGACTGGTAAAACAAGCTGCTTTACATTCCTTCAAGACTTAGCCTGAAGGCTGCTCTCCATAGCTACCACTAGGATAGCTTTCAATAAGGTTGTCTTTAACCTATCTCCAATAAGGGGTTGTTTGGACTGGTGCAAGGTGCCCACTATAATTAGTGGACAGCATATGCCAGGCCAACTTCTCACAGAGGAAACAAAGGATTGTTCATTGAGGAGGTGCATGTTTCAATCACCCCTTGGTATTCAAGTTGATCTAAGATCTCCCTGACCTGTTTTCTAGCTTCTTGCTTTATTGGGTACTGCCTTTGTGCAGTAGGTTGATTTTTTAGCTGTATTTTGTGGTGAGGTGAGTCCTCATCCCATCCTACATGATTTTTGTATATTGCTGGGGCCTGGGCAACTGCCCATTTCCTGGCATAAGTATATTTTAGGTGAATTGCAATATGGTTGGAGAAGGCTGGCATAATGATGTCCTCGCCATGTGGGCACTCCCTGACAAAGTTTGGTGGCCAGTCCTTTTCTGCTAG